>JAJDMY020000297.1:0-51428 GCA_022345705.2 Sabuloglossum arenarium
TCGTTGATGAATATGACTCCTTCGTCAATGACTATCTTGAACCCTACAAGGCTACTTGGGAAGGCACCGCAGTCGAACTGACCTTCAAATCCTTCTGGAGCGCGGTGAAGTCATTGCTCTCAAGAGGGATTCGGAGAGCTTTCACTACGGGCATCTCACCGCTCTCCTTATCGGGTGTTGGTAGTGGGTTTAATGTGGCGAGAAATCTATCGTTCGATGAGGACATAGCTGGACTTTGTGGTTTGACCAGTTCAGATATACAAACTGCCTTGAAGACAGTCTGCGGCCCGGATTCTGAAACTTATCAAAAGCATCTTTTAGTCATGACTGAATATTTCGACGGGTATCGCTTCTGCGACGAGAGAAAAGTCGAAGCTACATACAATACGGAGAGTACTATCCAGCTCCACATGACCATCCAATCCAATCACCAACTCTCCTCTAGCCAACAATCCCACTAGCCAAACCACATGAACAAAGTCTCCATTAAAAAAAAGCCTATCCCAAAATCCCGTAGCCATAGCCTCGTCCCGAGATCAACCGACTGTCAACACAAATTTTCTTTGTCATTCTCCTCCGATACATGCTTGAACTATCTTCAGGTGAGAATTGGCCGCCTTTTGTGAGATTGTTTACACATTTCACTATCACTTTCAATTACTTATTGATGGATGTGATTACAGCATGCCGTCGAAGGAAAGATGCCTCGCACTCAAGACCCTCCAAACTCCGAAGTATCCGAACAGTTTTTGAAGAGATTTGCTGCTTCAGCATCTGCAATAAGAGACTTTCAGGAAGCCCTGAAATGTGATGAGGAGGGAAACTTTAACCTTGTCAAATATGATGAATTGATGGAAAGCTTTAAACTTCAGGATCTGGTATGCTAATATTTGTCCCCCATTCCCGCTTGTACTCACTTCTATCTCTTTTAGAGTCAAGATATCGATAGCAGTCAACCTGCCTGGCGTTCGTTAATGATATACTTCGGCGGACTCACCTTCTACCCAGAAGACCCGGCAAACTACCTCAAGATACCGAATAAAATCGCAGCAAAACGTATCGCTGGAGCAGTTCTCAAACAGTATGGCCTGCGTGAATCTTTGAACGCCGCATTCGGTTTTCTTAGAAGTGATGGAGAGATTGAGCCAGTGTTGAGCTGCTATCGAGACCTTATGGTACAGCGAGACGTTGGCCTTAGTGATTTCAACAAATCTGAAGAAATCCATCGCGATAGCTTCCATTTCTCACTTTTGCAAAACCACCTTCTTCAACCACGCTCGGAATTCAAAGTGATCAAGGTAATCCAATACTCCATCGCTGTTTAGCCAATATCTAACGATTGATATCTTTAGTCAAACAAGGCTCCCGGCCGCGTTGATCTTCTACTTCAGCTTCACCGACATCTGATAGTTACCGAATGGAAAGTCGTCCCAATCGACTTTCTGGATATACAAGTACCTGGTAACCAATACCCCAATCGGGACGCCAAAGCCTCGGTTCTGAGCGAATACACGCTCTCTTAGATTTTGCAGCTCAAATTCGGCCATTGGGATAGGTTCCGCCCTGGCCAGGCACTCAAGCAATGGATTGAGCAAATGGTCGCTCCGCAGTTGAGGGATTATTTGAGGAGTCCTCAAGTGATGCAGCTAGTGAAAGATGGAAGTCTTGTGATGCGGGCACACCTGGTTGTTGTTGTTGGATCACGCCAGATCTTGTTGTGGGATATGGATGAGGACGGAAGGCTGGCTAATCAACCTAATCTTGTAGAGATGACAAGGTCATGGAACAAGTAAGATTCGTTGGAGATATTGCTCTAGGAAGTATTTCTATACCTTTACACGTGTTATGGAAGGCAATGTCGCATCTCCAACACAGAACGGTAGAAAAGCGGAAGTATATATGTATTAGGATTCACGGCGACCAACAAAACGACAAGTGAAGTGCTAGGGCCCGAAACTGGAAAGGGCAGTTCACCAGGAGAATATATATCTTTTATTTTAAATGGTATTCGTAGTGAAAATGCCTCCGAAAATGGAGGTTGTTGCTGCCATTTTTTGAGGCTTTTCCACTGTGACGTTCTACTGCTCTAGAGAAAGGGTAATGCCAGAAACTCCCGGACCAAGGGACTGGAGCCGGTGAGCATCTGGACAGCAAGGGTGGCCGGAGAATCTTGGAGGCTGGAGCATGGAGGCCTCAGAAATGGCTGGAGCTTTCAGGTGCCTGGATCGTAGAAAGGGCTGGAGCCAGTGATCGGCCAGAACATGGATGCGGCTGGACAAGAAGAGCGGCTGGAGGATCTTGGGGGCTGGAGGAACTGGAAGGCTGGAGTAGGGAGGCGTCCGGAGTATAGAAGGGGCTTGAGCATGTAAGTAGCCGAAGTATTGAGGTGGCTAGAGCATCTGGAAGGCTGGAGGATAGAGATCCCTGGGGGGAGCATAAGAGTGTAGATAGTTGCCCTCGTTGGAACAGAACAATTAACGAGGTCGGTTACTCTATTTTTGCAACACCCTCTACGCTTATATAGGCTATCCGCTCCAGTCAACCGTACCTAGCTCATTGGGAGTACCGCTAGTTTCCCTAGCATCTTCCAATAACGACGCACTTAAAAATGTGATATAATGCATCAGCGGAGTTGAAGGGTTCTGTTAAAGGAGGCGGCTCACTCATGTTCAAAGTCTCCAACGGCAATTTCAGGCAAAAGGAATAGGGCTCAAAAGCTAGAGTGAGGTGCCAGAGAACTTTCATCATATATTTATGTTACTTAGGAGCAAACAGTTCTCGCCAGCGAGAAGTCAAATGAATCATAACAGTCAATGCAGAAAAGCAAAACTCTTGTTTCATATTCACTAAGATGGTATCGTCGACTCTGAAATGGCCGAAATGGTGAAGATATACAATACGTGAAGACGAAAAGTTTCCGGCGCAATATGACACGTGCTTATTTCCAAGGCAAAGAGAGCGTATGATCCTTTTCGATATGATTTTTGAAATGTACTTCCGTTTCGATCTTTGCCTTGCAGCTCTGATATGGACATTGGGTATTCGAATTTCTGAATTTCAAGTGCTGAGCTGTGATGTGACGGCAAAGGTGTATTTGGTCGCGAATTCAAAAGTTCGGGTATCGATGGAGAGTGATTGGGTATGAAAGCACCATGGACATTGTAAGCCCTGGCAAATCATGTCTTTCGTTTCAAAGTCTCTCTCTGTCCTCCTCATCATCCTTGTCCTCCACATCTTTCAATTGTTGTTGTAGACTGATCAATCTCCGTTTCCGAGCTCTGGCGAGTCTGACGAGGAGCTTCGCGCCGGCTACATAGTGAAACCATGTATTGAAGAGCCTGAATGCGACGTGCCTGGAATACATCCTCCGAAGTTTCCTCAACGTTCTCATTTCGACAAAGTCAAAGTGGCTAGGTGTACTCGCTCTTCGATAGCGAATGATGGTTGCTCATTGACATAGGTTGGCTCGAGTCCACGACGCTGGCGATCGATTTCTTCACAGCCAACATTGGCAAAATACGTTTGCCAGTCAAAGCTGAATTCTTCCCGATCAACCTGATTTTTTCTATTACGAAGATCCGCCAGTGTAGCTTGGTAGTCTTCGTATAAGTCCGTATCTTGATCTTGAGCAAGTTTGATCATTCCAAATCTTGCTGTCATGTCAGCTTTAAGATGGTCACGCTTTGCTTTGAGCGCTTTCACCTCAGGATCAAGTTCGATATACGACAACCGGCTTTGGCCTATGGCGGTTAGAGCTCTCGGATCTCGAGTCAAGCTCATATGCCCCGCCAAACGGATTATGGCATCTTTGGATGGCGTTCCAAGGTACGCGGACTGTACATCTGCACCAACAATTTGACTAACGTAGTACTTGTCGAAGATTTCAGACCGAGAATGCCCCATGACCTGATTGCGTACCGCGGTAGTGGTAGCCTCTACATCCAATCACTGTTAGTAGATGTAGGAACAGAGTGGTATGATAAGACTGACTGTTGACGGCATTGCCAGCTCCCCTCCGGAGATTATACAAATGAAAAGGCTCCCGGAAACCAGCAGACTGGCCAAGGCGGAGGGTTTGACGAGCAATTCCACAATACTGCAAGGCCTCTGTAGGTGAGGTAATAATTCCGTCTTCCGTATGGACAGCCCGTCGCAGTAGTGGAACCTCTAGCATCGATGGTTTCCACGAAAGTGGGATACCTTGCAAGTATGAAGGCACCTCAAAGGTGGAAAGATCTTCAGGTTGTTGGATCCATTGACTTTCGAATGCATGGTCAGCGATGGCAAGTGCTAGGACATGCAGTATTGGACAAAAGGCCAGATTATCATCTCGCTCGTGAAATACCATTATTGGACTATTGGTATGAAGAGTCTCAGCATCAAAGTCTTTCATGAACTCGTGGAGTTGCACTTACGGAGCCCCTTTGTTTCTCTTGCCCTTCATAAGACGGAGTCTTATCTTCATGATCAGGATGTGCTTGGAAGTATCCTCAGGATCCCGCACCTTAAAGAGCTCAATGTCCTTATATTTGAGGCAGTCATTGGTGTTTTGGTAACCACCTCCTTCAACAATAGTTCCAGGGCGAGCAGATGTGTAGACGATCAATAAAATGAGAAGCGCATGCTGAATACGTTCTCTCTCAATTGCATAGTGATCCGTACATAATGCCCAGTGATGATAGAGCAAGAGGAGGAGATCATCGACGTTCATGGTAGGTTTATCGTGAAAAGTTTCCTCGAGTTCATATTGCTCTCTCAGATTGGTACCGATAAACTGCATGATGTCAGAAATGTGGTCGTTAGCCTTAGTTGATAAGAGACATACATTCTTCATCTCAGATGCCAGAGTAAGGTCTAATTTCTTGTGCATCTTACGCGCAAACATCATTCTCCAGAAGCGCATTCTGACATAAAAGGTATTCAGCTTTTTAATATGATGCTTGTCTAGACACCAGCGCATGTAGAGTTTCAGATCATCTATGCGAATCTGGCGGAGGTGTTCGAGAGGACCTGAAGGGAACCGTCGCATCGTGCAGAATCTATGGTGGTTGGAAGGTTCAGTTTATATTCTAATGAGTCAATCAACGGGAAGCGATCAAACTCACCTCTGTCAGGTCTCCCACGCTTGGTCGACACTGATCTGGGTAGATGAACTGACCCGAAATGCAGAAGGTATGTGTTTATCTTGCTTGAGAAGCTTGTCATAGTATGTTGCGTCTAGATGTGGGTTTTTCTCCTTTCGGCGAGGCTTCTTGATTCGCGGCATCGTCGTCAAAGGGAAGGAATTTTGAGGAAGGATGTTTGAAGCTTGTGATGTGCTCCGCTCTCACAGAAGTGACTTGATGAATGGGACAACATGTTCGTCGAGGTGAACGTTCAATATATATATATATACGGCGGTGGGCGGTTTATGGCAGGCGGTTTTTGGCAGATGGTGGTTCATGAGCCAAAAACGCACAACATACTAATTTTAAGCGATGGGTGACCACCTGAAGCGGCAAGAAGTTGGGTTAAAGAGCAGCAGAAAACGGCTCTGGAAACCTCCACATCTGGAGGCCATTTTGCTGGGACATACCATTACTGCGTACCTTTGTATCTTAAGAGAAAGGATAGGAGTGATCGCATAGACAAGGCATTATGGTAAAATTCCAGGGCATGCTTATTGATGCCATGAATCTAAATCAACACCGACCGCAATGGGATCGCTTATGTAGCAACAATGCAGTCAACAGATTTTACATAATGTTTCCTGCAAGTGAAAACCAATCTCTGTAGGAGCTAGAATATAACTCAGCTTAGACTCACTGAACACTACGTGTATCTTCCATTCATGTAATAATGCCGTGTATCTAAAGAAACTACATCAATTAGGTTCTTCCCCTGTGGCCGGTTGCCGGTGACTATAGATATAGGGATAGGACGCAGCCTGAACGAGTTGATATCTTTTCTTGTTGGGGGATCATCAGGTTCCAGGGGTGGTTTAGAATAGAGTGTATTTTTGATAAGAGTGCTTACTACAGGTTGGATAGGCAGATGGGCAGTAGAGCAGACGCATAAGTATCCTAGCCGCTGGTTTCGAAGATGCTTTCGGTCATTGCGTGCACGGTCGGAAGTTGACCCAAACGCACAGTTCTATTGCTTGGTTTGGTTTTCCGCGACTGCAAAACCTCCTTTCGCTTCTTGAACAACTACTCCTGATTGTCAATTGGTGTGCGACCCCCAGTACCCGTACATATTATTGGAGGAGGAGGAGCTCAGTTGTTACATATTGTGAAGCTATACCCTTTGTTGCCGTCCTCTGCAACATTATCGCTCGCGCTGCAAGCTATTCTCACATCTTCGAGAGGTCTTGTTATCAAGTACCTTCTTTTCTCGAGCACGGTGGCTTCATAAGAGCAACCGCTGGCTTCTCGATTACGGTTGGTAGCTTGATCGCACCCTGTCTCAGCCGGCGGTGCGCGAAGGGTACCTGCGTCTCACAAGCACAGTACTTTTAGTACAACGCGCGAACTGTGTGAAACGGCGGTTAACCACTGACTCGTACATGGGGGAGAGTGCTCCGGCTTCATCACTCCTGGTCGTCATCTCAAAAGCAGCCTTTTCATCTCGTTGCAGAGTCTACGTGTTTCCGTTCGAAGGCTGTAACAGAAGAATACAAAGCACAGCGTCGGGACCTGACCGTTAAATGTTCGATATAGGAGGCTTAACCCACGCCTTCACATCACAAACACGCACACGGTCTTCAAGTGCTCTATTTGCGGGACTAAAAGGCAAATGGCCATGTTAGCATCGAAACCTCCCTATGCGGGACCTACTCAGAGCGTATCTTCCGGACATGGCTCATCATCGAGTCTTCATCCTCCTACGCTTAACCACCGCAGTCCAGCTTCAAACATCACAAGTCACGGAATGGTCACAAGCCCGACAGACTCTGAGTTCTCGGAGATATATGATGTATCTGAACCCATCCGGTAAGTCAGCGCCGAGCCTTTCGTCCAAATTCGACGTGTCCAGTTTAGATCACCTCAGCTACAAATTTCTTGCTCATTTTGGATGATTCTTACTTCGATTAGATCTTGGGGCGAAAAGCAGGTCGGTGACTGGCTAAGGAGCATCAACTGTGCTCAGTATGAAAATATATTCAAAGGCGAGTTCAGCACTTTCCCTCTATCTGCAATTTCCATGGTCTAACGACTCCCCCCACAGCTAATCACTTCAATGGTGACAATCTGCTCGAGTGCGATCAAGCTATTCTCAGGGACTTGGGCATTAAGAAGGTTGGGGACAGAGTGCGAATATTTGTTGCCATCAAGACTCTACGAAACAAGGCATATGCAAATCAAAAGAAGCGGAATAGGGTATGTTCTACACCCGTTCGTCCTACGTATCTTGCTCACGAAATTAAGGATATACTTGCTGCCCTGGAAAATGCCGGATCATTGCCGTATACGCCATCATCGTCAGGCTCTCCACGACCCATAAACTCTACCAAAGAGCGTTCTCATCCTACTCCTCCGAGCCGTCGATATTCCCGTCAGATTGATAGTTCTATGTTGAACTACAATCCTCTCAATACTGCCATCCACAATGTTGGAAGTCGGGGCTCAAGACCAGAATCGCCTCCCATGGATCCAGACTCTAGTCGGAAAGCAAATAGAACACCACGTCATGACACAACGGATGGCCCCAGGAATCAACCCCAGGGTTATTTTGGTGTGTCGGGCACATCTGGAAGACGACCTGGATCGCCCGAAGGCTCCCGGACCGCGAGATCAACACATGCACGGTCAAAATCAAGCATCGATGGTACATCCCTCATGTCCTCGCTACCTCAGAAGCTGCCGGTTATCCGTGTGATATATGCACAGGGCGAAACAAGAGTTGTCAGTGTTGGTGGTCGCACGACATCGGAGGAGATTGTTCGATCCACGCTCAAGAAATTTGGGCTTAGGGAAGACCACGTCAAGAGCTATTGCTTCTACATACTGGATGGCATCGAGCCCGATCCTGCAAATTGTCGTCGTGTGTACGAACCAGAGCTTCTTCGTATCTGTGGGGATCAAACGAGGGCGGAAAGGAATCGACTTATCCTTCGAAAAATACATACAGGCGAGCCCGGAATGGATGAGCTGCAACGCGCTGCTCAGATTGCCTATGAGGAATCTCATACGATATTAGCATCTGCGGTAAAGAACACCAGCACCCGTAGTCAGCTCAAAGTAGAGAGGCTCACTGGCGAGACTTGGGAATCACTACAGTCTCCAATCTCCCCAGCATCGAATCTTTCAAACCATTCTGGAGTATCGGCAGGCGAGAGGGAACGTAATGTCAACTCGGCTGCCTATGACCTGGAACGACCCCAATCAAGGGAATCTCTATCAGTCAATTCTATCAACAGGGAGTTTGGCAAGAGCAAAGCGCCTACGAAATTGCGGTCGTTCTTAGGCCAGAGGCCACCCAGCGAACTCATCAGCTCAAATCTGACAGCGTATTTCCCTGATCACGAAAAGGAGGACATTGAGAAGACCGTCAGGATGTCGCTTAGGAGATCGGCCAGACTCAGCCGGGCTACCAGCCGCTTTAGCGTAGCAAGCAACTTCAGTTTTGCTTCAAGCTTGAAAGACGCGCCGCCGATCCCTAGCATAGCAGACACTTGGCTGAATAATGGGAATTCCGCTTTAAGGCAGCCACGTCCGTTATCACTCAGCAAGCTTGCGCTTCCGCAAACGTCCTATCGTGATTCTATAGCATCTTCCTCGCTGGAGCCCCTGCAGGAAGAATCGCCAGACGATAACCGTAAATCGTACATGTCGTTTGACAGCACTTTGGAGCCAACCAATGTTGCAGTCACTGATCTAGATGGTGCTACTTGCCTGAGAAGCTACTACGAAGAGACTAGCGCTTGTTCCACCGAAAATGGCCCCTTAACCCCTGAAACGCTTACTCGAGTTCTCTCTGAGGATGGTGAGGAGCAAGATGAAGAGCTAACTCGCTTTTTAGCTGGAGAATCATGGGAGAACATAAAGTGGATGAAGGGTGCCTTGATTGGGCAAGGCTCATTTGGAAGTGTCTACCTTGCGTTACATTCCATCACTGGGGAGCTTATGGCCGTGAAGCAAGTCGAGATGCCCTCAAACGCTGGTAGTCAGATGGATAACAAGAAGAAGACTATGGTTGAAGCACTGAAGAGGGAGATCGGGCTATTACGAGAGCTGCAGCACCCGAACATTGTGCAGTACCTTGGGTCGAGTTCGGATGAGGAGCACCTCAACATTTTCCTTGAATATGTTCCCGGTGGCTCCGTAGCCGCTCTTCTCAACCAATATGGACCGCTACAAGAGCCCCTCATCCGCAACTTCGTCCGTCAGATCCTTACAGGTCTTGCTTATCTCCACGGCCGAGAGATTATCCATCGCGACATTAAGGGGGCTAATGTTCTCGTCGACAACAAAGGTGGGATCAAAATATCCGATTTCGGCATCTCCAAGCGCGTCGAAGCTAGCAGTGTGCTCAACTCTGGCGCTAAGAACCGTCCTTCCTTACAAGGCTCCGTATTTTGGATGGCTCCAGAGGTTGTCAAACAGACATCTTACACCCGTAAGGCGGATATCTGGTCCTTAGGTTGTCTTATCGTTGAAATGTTCACGGGCACCCACCCATATCCGGACTGCTCGCAGCTTCAGGCGATCTTCAAGATTGGGAACTTTCAGGCTAGTCCTACCATCCCAGAAAGTGCCAGCCCCGAAGCAATCACGTTTTTGGGACACACTTTTGAGTTGGACCATAACAAGCGTCCCAGTGCGGATGAACTCCTTATCAGTCCCTTTTTGAACCCGATTGCTTAAGGTCACCGTTTCAGGAGTTGTTGGTCTCACTATTTTGCCCCAGAAAGGGGTTGGAGTATGGGGGTTTTTCCCTGGAGGACAAGGCTCACCGGTGGAGCCTTTTTAACGACGTGGTGTTCAGCACGTCGCCGGACTCAATTTTCGCCCTAATCGGATGTTGGAGAGAGATGTCAGAAAATTGCAAGTTATAGTTGCTATTTCAAGATTCTGTTCCTCTCTTCAGATCTGACGTTGTCATATTCATCGTTGAAGCCAGGTATTCAAGAGTGAGGCAAAATCGGCTGCATCACTTCCATGCCTTGCTTCACTATGTTATACTTCTGCTGGTCTAACTTCATGAAAAACCTGGTCTTTAGTGATTAACAATGTAACATACTACTTTCTACCGTCTATACATGATGAATGTCATCTAAAGAGTAACGTTTGCTAAATATACATGCTCGCTTCATTTCCTAGTGAAATCCATTTTGACTACTGTTCTTTGGACAAACTGGTATCGGTACATTCTCTTGCCCTACTATGATATAGCCAAGTGAGATGAAGGCTTTGAGTACACCAATTTCTTAATATTATCGAATCTAGTCAATTTTTTTGCCGAAAAAAGGTATGCCAATTGCGTTGAGCAGAAGTCGCGCATCGCCATCGTTGGTAGCGGAGGTATGTACTGTGACATGGCAACCCGGAATCATCTTTGGCGGATACCTGGCGTGAAAGAAAACCCCTAGTCAGCACGGTTGACATATTCTGCCATAACGGGGATAAACACAAGGCAGAGAAGCAACGAACATATCATAGTTAACCTCCACCTCTGGAAACAACCCCACAGCTTCAGGTGTCAAGCCAATCGCAATATTTCCACTACTATCTCCACTACTCCCTTTCGCACCTCTCCAATCCTTTATTTTTGGCAGCACAACATCCACCAAACGACTCAAGAAATGATACATCGCCTCCCCGTGAATCTCCGCTTTTACGCTGGTATATTTACCCGCACGGAGACCAAATCCCTGAATGCTTTTCTTGGCCTGACAGGCTGTGGCTTTCACGCCCGTGATGGCCTGCACGATCATGCCGGCGACATGCAGGTACGCACTATCTTCCATCGCGCCACTCACCATGGTGTGAATGGTAACTTTTTCGAGTTTAGAGATGTTGTGGAAATTTGTGGGTTTCTTGAGGAGACGCAGGACATCACCGCCACGGGGGCCACGGGCCGGCCGGTTTTTGTGGTAGGGTGAGCTGTCATCCCAGACGCGGAGTCGGGAGGCTTTTGGAGGGGCTACGAAGCCAGGGGGGGTGTGGGAGTAGGTTAAGGTGAGGAGGTCCGGAGCGATAGTATTGTGGTAGTGTTGTTCGAGACGGGGGAGGGAGAATGGGCCTGGAACGAAGAGGCGTGATTCTGGGGAAGATGCTGGAGGTGGTTGAATGGGGTGAAGGGGACCGCGGTAGAATTTTGGAGGACGGAAGTGGTAGCTAGGTTTAAGAAGTTAGTAGGGTAGACAGTGACAGGATACATAAGATATAGAAAGGGCAATTGGTTTATCGAGCAGCGAGGTCAAATATGCAAAATGCCACCGAGCTAGACCATTGCGTGAATTCAGCCTACTTACCGACTAGGAGGTAGTTTCTCTGCCCTCTGCATGCTTCTCCCTACTGGATCAAACGAGTTGACTGTTTCTTCGGATGGACATGGAGTTGCTAATGAGGACTGCTCCAGGTCTTCAAAGGGCTCAGCAGCCGTGCTGAACTGGCTGGCTGCATTCGGAGGCTGGATGGTATTCAATGGTCTTGTAATTAGACGTGTGTCTTTCCCCAAAACCGAGCCGACTCTCCAAGGAATTTCTCGCAGAGCCATGACAGTGGATAATCCTGTTGCACTTCGAGGATATTTCTGGTATTGACTGGAGCCTCATTGCAAAATATTCAGAGTGTTTAAAGCGGCGTCGTTGATCCCTACGGTCATGCATCCGCATATAATCCTAAGCGCCACTCTAGGCAGGAAGCGGCGTAAACAATGGCTGTTGCTCGATCCTTCTCCATTCAACATTCAAATGTCGAAAGACTCACACTCCGATCTATGCGCAGGCGGAAGGCAGGATCACTCACAACCCAACGCAACGGTCTATTACCCCATCACATCGTTCCTTCCTGCGTCATCAAGGGCACGGCCGCCCCACTGAGAACTAGGCAGACAGGCTTAAAGAGAGCACCTTCCCACCTATTTATTGTGATGAAGTGACCTAGATCTCTTATATATTACTACTTCCGCTTCATATCTCGTCCATTATATATACGCCACGATGTCCACCACTACTGAAGACCCCATCAATACCGAGGGAAAGACTATTGAACATTCTCTGTCCAAACGAGACAAGCGTTCCAGCTGGAACTGGCTCTGGGCCTCTAGCAGACAAATGAGGAGAGAGGAAGAGCAACGGAAAGTAGGAGCTTCTGTTCAGTTCAAATTACTTAGATTTGATGGCAGCCTTACTTATTACCATTGCAGATTAAGTCCATTTTGCAGCACCTCTCTAGCCTGGGGATCTCGCATCTCACAGAAAACACGGCCGAGCAGTTTCTTAATTCGAGATTTGCTCATGGCGATCAACGCTTAGCAACGGATCTTCTTTTGGTTTACGAAGATGCGGCGGACGGTGTTATCAGAGAGGCCGATCCTAACATCAAGCTCCTCGGTGCGGAGAATAGGGCCAAAGTCTCGTGCTACATAGACGCTCTCCTCTTCGCTATGTTCGCTAGGCTGGACACTTTTGAAGCCGTGCTATATAATCACTTTGACGATGAACCGAGAGGCAACCTGGCGACGGCATTGAGACTCTGGATTAATATGCTCCGTTCGGGAATGCTGATTACAGAAGATATTGTGAATCTTCCTCCATTCGTTCATGTATTACTTCCTGCTGACAGCATTCCATCAACAGACCAAAAGGCTTCAAGAATCTCTTGCCGCTTGTGGTTGGGAAGGGGCTCTGAGAAGACAACAGCAAGACTCTTCGGAGCTCTTCACTTTTATCACTGAAAAGCTAGGGCTGCCTCAGCTTACCTTCAAAGTCGATATATACCACACTGGTAAAGAAGAAGACACGGCAGACCACAAGTTCGTACACGAGCAACTACTAGAAGTTGCAGTTCCCAGCGATCCGGGAAACGGCCAGGCTATACCTCTGGAGATCACCCTAGAAAGTTATTTCAATAACCAGATAGAGATCAGGCGTTATTTACGTCACAGGGAAACAATGGATGCGGAAAAGGCTTCCAGCACACATGTCGAATTGACAGAGATAACATCAGACGAATTATATTTGTCCCCCTTATCACATAATCCACCGTCACCTGTACTTTGGTGTATCCCTTCACCCTTATCTCAAGCTCCACATCGGCCCGCACCAAGCATCAGCGCGGTGATCGAGGAGGAGCCGTCTCTGAAATTCAATACGATGGGTGAAACAGGCTCAGTGGCATCAGAGGCACACACAGAGTCGATTGTATCTCAGCAGCCAGGGGGTACTCGGAACCGCTCACAGAGCATTATAAGAGACGTTGTAGTGGAAGATGATAAGCCTTCCGAAAACGACAGAACAAGCTCGCAACCGGGTAAAACTCGCAAATACTCGATCAGGAAGCAGGTCGACATGCCAGCTTGGCAGTTTTTTAGATTGCTTCGTGCGCTTCCCTTCTTTCACAAAATGATTCGGTTAGATGCTAATTTGCAATTTCACAGCTTGGTATACAGCCAATGCGCCCACTAGTGATGCGCAAGTCACTGAGCACTTTGCCTCAAAGCGGCCTACATTAGGCATCTGCCTCAAGCGCTCCGGAGTAGGCCCCGACGGCAAACTGATTCGAGTCGGAACCCAAATCGATATCCCTCTCGAAATCAGGTTCCCGCATTTCATACAGGATGAAAATTTACGAGACGACAAGCCCTTTGGAAACTTCAAGCTTGTGCTACAGTCTGTGGTTTGTCATCATGGGAATTCAACGCAGGCAGGCCATTACTTTGCGCTAGTAAGAGGTGGTTTGCCGAAAGAAGATGAAAAGGCCAAGAAAGAACAATCCTCTGAGGATATCCGTGACGACGACGGAGCGAGTGATCTGTGGGTGCTATTCGACGATATGAAAATCAATGAACGGGTCAGGCCTATCAATATCAAGGAGACTTTAGGAAAAGTGATGCCGTACATTCTGTTTTATCAAATACAGCCTATTGATGAATTGCCGTCGCCATTAGAATCGGCAGGGAGCTCTACGATCGCACGTACGTCCGAAGATGAAAGTGGTGACCTTCCTCTGGCAAGTGGAAACACTGCTGCTGCGGTTGCAGAGCAGGCTATTTCTTCGGTAGGCGGGGATGACCAGATAGCTCCGGAGCAGGTTTGTTACCCTTCACCTCCCCTTTCTCCTTCCTAATCTTTTTAAATACCACTAAAGATAAAAAATAAATTGACGTTAACTTTCTACATTAGATTACCGAAGATGTCTCAGCGCTCCTTACAGATGTAAAATTAGACGACATCGTGACCACCACAAAAAAGCTTCCTCTTCCTCAAGGCACCAATAAAGGTCAAAAGGGTGACCCAAACGAAAGAGAGCATGGTCGCCACCTTAAGGGCAAAGGCAAGAAAAAGATCAAAGGCAAAATACCGGATAGGCAGTGCGTAGTTATGTGAGGCGTAATTGGAAAAAGGAGCCTGAACGGCAAAAAAAACAAGGATAAAACTTTTATTTGTAGTTTGATTAGCAGATGTAGAATCAGAAGTGCTCAGAAATTTAGGGGGAATTGAACTGTAGCAAAGAATTTAAGAAAGCAAAAGCGAATTGAAGCTATCTATGTATGTTGAGCTGTTGCGATTACGATGAATTGCGATGTATTCTGACGTACTCTGTGATGTATTGTCAGTAAAGCAGACGATTAAGACGACTTTAGAAGGTTGGAGTTATACCAGCTGATCTCTATGGTTTTTTCAACCACCCATGGGTACTCAGAGGGAGAGATGTTTGAGCATGTCAGGTACCCAATGGCAGCCTCCTCCACATCCAGCATAAGATTATTCTTTGTGATGGGGACAACTTCTGTCTCTGCAAATCCTTTGCACAGCTTCAGATCCTCCATTACCTCTTCCCAATGACCCCAGTGAGCTCCAGAGTACGGTCTGAGCATATCATCAACCACATCATACGGTAAATACGCATCACCTCCCTTTCTCATTTTGCGGAAATATGTAGGAAGATGCTCCGTCTTAGTCTCGCGAGTGCTGTGGATGGCACCTGCGAGCCACGCGCGGAAAACGGACACGACCATCCACGTGTCATAGTGGGGATTTTCTCCGGTCAGGCTGCAGGCCTTGCCTTCGACTCTGACTGTGTTGACGAAAATGTTACGCTCGGTCTCGGCACGAAGGGCCATGAGTTCCCTATACTTCTGATAGATGAGGTATTTGATGTTCTGGGGGATCAAGGCGAGGGGTGTGTGCCACGGCCAGGCCGGCCAACATCCGATGCAATGGGTGATAGCTTCGGCGAAGATAGGGCCAGACTCAATAGGAATAGAGATGAGAAGCCATCGGGGGGGGTCTTTATGAATGGCCCGGTAGAGGTCATGGCGATGCTGGAGGAGAGTGTTGCCCAGGTATGGGCGGACGACGTGGAGGCAGTCGTAAAGCTCTGCGAGCCTAACAAGAGCTTCGCACTGACTGAGAGCCTTGTGGATTTTCGTAGTTGAGATCTTCGGTGGGTGGTTGTAAAATATAAGAAAAAGATTGTTGTACGCTTCCAAGCGGCACCTCTGGACCTGCTTGGCATGCTTTGCCCTGGCATTTGCCTCCATTTCAGCGGGGTCGGGAGCCTCAATTGGTTCAATATTGTCAGCAAAGCCCTCAGACTGCTCTCGTTTGATATTGTCGGAAGTGGCATCAATGTTGTTAGAGGCGGTAGAAGTCGTGTTGCTACTGGTAGGGCTCATTGGCGGGTTGACGGTATCGATATATTTCTGTTCAGTCTGGATAGGCGGAGCGGGAGAGATGCTCTAAAATAGAATCAACACATTAGCTTCGCGAGCCAGCTTTGGAAAGTGGCTGCGAGGCTTACCACACGGGTCAAAAATGGCTCGTCGCTGTCTTCATAAGAGTTGAGAATGTAACAGAACTGGGTCCGTAGAGACTTTAGAACCGGGCCTGTTTCGGCAAATGGCTGGGCCAGCGTCTCAGCAAACCAAGTAGAGCTTCTCTCCAAGACTGCCTTGTGGAATTGGTACTGGTACGCCGGATCTTCGGATAGCTTGATCTCGACAGTGCCTTTGGCAAATACTGGAAATCCATCATTTGCTCCGATACGTGGCTTCTTGTCCGCAACAAAGAAGCCAGATGAGGAGTTAGATCGCTTCATTGTGGATGTAACCTCTTTGACTGGCATGCTTTCTAAGCGTCTAGAGGGTAAGATTGTTGAGAGCTGTTTGAGTGGAAGGAAGCGAGATAGGAGCGGGTTCTGAGTTAGGGGGGGGGGCTGAGGTTAGGTAGGTATAGTGTGGATGTAGTGGGCGGAGATGGTGAGCGGGTGACGGAGACAAATCTTGACCCCCAGCGGGGAACGTTGAAAACTGTCTTATGGACGTTAGTTATTGAGAGCTAGGCGTTGAGTATAATTGTGGCTGGTTTTCAGAGAGGGGTGTAGTCAGTGATCTGGAGGTAAGTCCGTAGGGTGACAAGCAAGGTAAGAGTTTGATTGAAAGGGGGTTTTGTGTTTCTATAAAGTAGGAGATAAATACGAACTTTAGCAAAAACACGTTTGAAATTCGCTTTGCGGGCGTTGGAAATCGTGAGAAGCGAAGCGTTGAGTTGTGAAAAGTATTAATCTCGAGACGAATCTACAAGACAACAAACAGGGTAAGGAATGGTTCGGATGGAGAGAAGAGATGTTAATTTTAGGAAGTGACAAGAGGCAGGTGCGAACCTTAGTTGATGTTTGAAGGCCACCCTGTGAGTGTTGGAAGCTGATTGAAGCGCGCTGTTGAGTTTTGTGTTTATTGAGGGATGGGTACGCAGGATAACAAGGACGATAAGGGTGTGGATGGGAAGAAGAGTTGTTATGTCTAGAGTAAGACACTTGTCGTGTGAGCGTTGGGAGTCGAGATGCGTTTGAGTTGCGTGGTTATTGGCCTAGAGAAGGATCCGTAAGATACCAAAGAAGGTGAGAGCTTGGAAGGAAAGAAGAGCTGCTGTTACGGTCAGAGTAAGATGCGGATGCGAGCTTCAGTAGAAGTGATAAAAGCTAGGCGTTGAACATGATTGTGGTTAAAAAGAAGGTTGTGACTTGTAAACGCTTTGATGGAGGGAGGGCTTGTTGGTTCTAATATAAGAAGAAAACGAGAACCTCACCGAAAAATCGTCAAAGGCCTCTTTGTGAGTATTAGATGCCAATGAGAACTGCTCAGGTCGAGATAGATAACTGAGCTTAATTCGCCAATGCGGAAACAACTTCGATGTAATTTACCTATGACTTGTATGCTGTCCGCCTCGCTGCAGGCATTCCCTTTCCACGTTTCCAACTTTGCAAATATTCGGAGCTCGCAGGAGAATATAATGCTCTTAGACAGTGCAATTAAGTAACGAGAGTGCTCGAGGCTAAGATAAGATAAATGGCGACCTAAAAGAGTGCAGGACTCTACCCAAGTGAGGATCGTTTGAGACTTGGAATAGAGATAAGGATTGCTTTAGAAGAGAATGTTCGAGACTTTGGAGATGTAAAGAGTGTCCCGAAAGACGGCGGAGTGATGCTCAACTAAGGGATCCTTTAGGTCTAAGGCAGTTTCGGTGATTAAGATTGAATGTCCATTCAAACCGCTGAATCGGACTCAACTTTGATCTCTGAAGGGACGCAAAGGCAAACGCTCAACATTCAAGAAGTTCCTCTGATGACCACTTGCTTTCCGTTGGGAGCCTGCAGAGGAAAACAAGATATAAAAATGTTTAGTTCTTGGTAAGTTCTCGTATGTGTCAGAGTATTTGCTAGAACTGAAGTGTAGATGCTCTTAGGAGATAGGAGCTCAAATGCGTGAATTTAATGTGTTGTGAAATCTGTTGATCTCCAAGCAGAGAAGATTGAGAGTATACTTACTGAAGCAATAGTACACTTGACTGGGTCGAGAGTGGAGTCAGCTGAAGCAAGATGGAGTCGACAAGAGCAAGAGTGACTTTGTGTAGTAAGAGTAATAAGAGTAGACCGAACTGAAGTCTGCCGGGTTCAATATCAGAGCCTCTTTTTTTGGGGATTTTGAGGTGGCAGGGGAATAAACGACTTGAAGTGCACGGTAAAATGGCATGTCAGGAATTGCAACGCTGCCAAAACAAACTCATGGGCCTGTCAGCTTAGAAACATATCTTTAAATAGATTACAGCATTTAAACCTCGTCACTTTCGGTTAAGGGAAGAGTGAAAAAGAGAGAAACACTCAAGGACTCTGAGGACGGAAAAAACATCCCACCCTAATATTCGAACATAAAGATATCTTAAAAGATTGATACCTGAGGAACAACGCTGGCTTCATGTGGTATTTGAAAATGAATTTAGGTTCGACAAACACCAAATTTTCGTAGACTCCGATTCAATGCATCCGTGACTCCTTATAAATGCATGAATTGTCGAGGGATAATATCGCATCTATACTCCAAATATGCAGCAATTTAGAAGCGATGTGATGTGATCAGAACCTATAAGATGAATATCAGCCAGATTGCATAAGCAAAGGTGTGAGATTATTCACTAGTGGAAGCTAGTACCGTATTTCATAACTTCCCGCCCTTGTCATATACCTAACCCACTTCACGCTGCTATAGTTGCTCTTTTCGAAGACCTTTAGGTATCTTACTAACAGGCCAGAACTCGTGAACATAAGCAAGGAAAAGTTTAAGCTCAGCGGTGGCCGGCTCCACGCCTTTTGATTCGTCATTGAGGTCAACGTCGCTTCTGCCGACAACACAAATTCGCTTTGGCCTGTGAAGCGTGGGATCTTCCACACGATGTTGTTGTGCTCGGGTTCGTATTTCGCTTTGCCTTGCGTTGTGCGCTCTGTGATGCGGGCTGTGTTGAGAGGTGTAGGGACACGCACGACAACGTTGGTGGCAAAGAGCTTGCTATTGTAGTTTGCTTTTATTGCGATACTATAGTCAACCTTTGTCTTACCGACTTCGTTGACAATTGCATGGACTTTGAAAGGGAGATTGACGTTTTCAGTGGCTCGGTAATGCATTAGCTCGAATTCGCCATCAGGGGGTACGAACGAGATGATGCGGTCTGTGTCGAATTTGCCTAACTTGACACATTGGTGGAATTGGCAGTCCTCAAGTGTCACACTGCCGGCTGCAGCTCTCGTGGCCTTCGTTCCCGCACGATTGCCTGATGTCATTGACAGGCTGTCGCCATCTAACAGCAAGCGGTCATTGAGACCGAACTTGCATTCAGGGGTCCCGCTGAGATATGCCCGCATAACTATTTGGCCATTGACATCAGCACGGAGGACGGTACCTGTTGCGGACATGAGAAGGTTAACGTCTTCGATCACATCGACAAAAGCTTCGTTCTTTCGGTACTTGATGTCAGAACGCCTCCAGGACAATGCACCTGTGGCTTGCATTGTTATTCGGGACGAATCTTCCTGCGCGAGGTAAGCATTCCATTATGTATGTAAACGTAAACTTGAAACGTAGTAATGTACCATTGTCCGCTCTGACTTGACCCCCTCAGTTGTGATATACATCTTCAGCGTATCAGTCTCTGTGTTCTGCGGATATCCGAAATCCACAATCTCTGCCACGCTTGACATCAGCCATTATACCATGCACAGATATCCCTTACTATTCTCAGTAAGAGCTTATCAACTCACCATCCAATAATTCATAAACTAGCACAAAATTGTTCTTAACCGCTTCTTCGTCAAACTTCCCAAAGTATCCTTTACCAAGTCCAACCAACCGGTACAGAAACTCAAAGACCAATGCCGCATTAGCATTGCTTTTTGTTATCGCCACGAGGTAGATATTCTCATGCTTGACATGGCTGAAGGTTGTAGAGCCGAGCGTCATTATTGGTGAGCGTACTTGCGCGTTCGAAATCACTTGAATTCGAAAGACATCTGCAAGGCGCGGGCGGCAGTCATTACGAAAGGAACGAAAGATGAGATTCTCTCCCTTTTGGTTAAAAATAAGGATACCGGAAAGCATGACGGGTGAGTACCGGTGATAGAATACTGCTTTGTAGAGGATATGTTGTTGTTGCGAAGTGGAAGTTGGTGAAGCTAGCTACGGGGAACCTCCGCGTTGGACAAGCTATAGGCTTGGCACCGAATTCAAGCAATATATATGGCCAGCATTTTAGGTCCAACAGTCCTACTGATTTACTTATGGCACAGAGCATGCGGTGATGCCTTTCAAATACAAGATGCAGGATATACATTTGAAGAGTACCGGGAGAAAAAAAAAACATCAAAACATAATGCAACGATCAGGTCTTTTACAGATATTCTCATCGAGCGATTAGATCATATCGCGTTTCACAAACTCAGCGTGCAAAGTCTTTCCTAGGGATGCGGGGCTTCGCTCAACAATCACGCCCGCAGCTTCCAGTGCTGCAATCTTTGAATCGGCCCCTCCCTTTCCGCCGGCCACGATGGCACCTGACATTTCGAGTCAGCACATCTCTCGAAATAATTCATGTGAAACTATAAAACTTACCAGCATGACCCATCCGCCTACCTGGAGGCGCTGAGATACCTGCAATGAAGCTAACAGTTGGCTTATTTGATGTATTATACTTCTTCAAAAACTCGGCGGCATCTTCTTCGGCTGAACCACCAATCTCGCCAATCAATATGATACCGTCCGTTTCCTCGTCCTCCAGAAACACCTTCAAGCAGTCGATGAAGTTTGTTCCAGAGAACGGATCACCACCAATACCAACGACAAGGGACTGGCCAAGACCAGCTTCTGTTGTCTGATTAACGGCTTCATATGTAAGCGTACCGGATCGGGACACAATGCCAATGCGTCCCCTTTTGTGAATAAAACCAGGCATGATTCCGATTTTGCATTGACCCTAGGATGAATCGTGAGACTAAGACATATACATGATGTGGAAGAAGGCCAATACCGGAGCAATGATGCCAGGGCAGTTGGGACCAACTAATCGAGTTTTTCCTTGAGTCTTAAGGATGTCGGTAATTCGTACCATGTCTGTTGATAAATTAGCACTATTGATGTTCCAAAGGACGGCGACGATACTAACCGTGCTGCGGAATGCCTTCCGTAATACTGCATTCTTCTGTTTAGCCAAAGTCTAAAGTAATACTATTGTCAATACATACCATACTACCAAAGGGATTTCGGCCTCAATGGCCTCCTCAATGCCTGCCGCTGCAAACGGTGGTCTACCTGTAAGGTAAGCATATCTACAGGCCCTTGAGTATGTTGTCTGGTTTAGATTCCTTACGGAATGAAGATAGCAGAAGCCGTTGCACCTGTTTCCTTCACAGCGTCGCTCACTTTCGCAAAGACTGGTCTATCTAAGTGTGTCGTTCCCGCCTTCTTAGGGTTTATGCCACCAACGACATTAGTGCCTGTAGAGCAATCAGAATCACTGCCATTCAATTGGTACATGTTCAAATGCCTCTCTACCATATTCAATTGCTTGAGTAGCGTGAAACCTGCCGGCAAAAAGATCAGCATATTTGCCTTACGTTTAAAGCAGACCGAGTATTCTGACTTACGTTCCTTGTTTTCCGGTAAAGCCCTGAAAAATAACCTTTGTGTCCTTGTTGATCAGCAAGTTTTGCGCAGTTGCTGCGTATGCAGAAGTTGAGGTTGCGTATCCTTGTCTACGGATTGCTGACCGCAACGCAGAAGAAGTGCAGCGTCTAGCAGCCTGCATCTTTGCAAGAGCAATTGACGGAAGGTAAGGCAAGTAAACTTGTAAAGAGAGAGGGATGGGGATGTGTTATTTGTTAGGGCGACGAACGAGGAGACTGGAGCAAGAAAAGGCGGCGTTGACACTTAGCGTTCGATTGTGCACGGATCTTGCCGAGCTGTTTCTCTCGATGCAAACTCCACTTCTGACGTTCATCATCATTCCGTACTTCGACAGTCCTACAAGAAATTCTACTTCTCAAGAAATTGAGGATAACCATCGTCATGGCTAGTCAAGTCATGACTATACCAGCTTCGACAAAGAAAAGGCACGAAAAGAATCTGAATCTACCACCAGAAAATGAGCGTTTCCTGCGAGCTTGTTCAGACATCGCCAGTGCTCTTATACAGGACCACGAGGCACAGAATGACAGCTCCAAGCCGAAGAAGGATATTAATCTTAACACTTTGCGGGCTCAAATCTCTAAAAAACATAGATTAACAAACATGCCACCGCTAACGGCAATTATTGCTGCCATACCTGAACACTATAAAAAATATATACTTCCTAAGCTTATAGCAAAGCCCATTCGTAAGTTCTGCCCCTACAGTTTGCTAAAGCCTATGATAATTGAGCTTGTTGAGCAGGAACATCATCTGGCATAGCGGTGGTAGCAGTAATGTGCAAGCCCCACCGATGCCCCCACATCTCCTACACAGGTAACATATGCGTCTACTGTCCCGGTGGCCCTGATTCCGACTTCGAGTACTCCACTCAGTCATATACTGGGTATGAGCCAACATCTATGCGCGCCATCCGCGCCCGCTATGATCCATATGAACAAGCTCGCGGCCGAGTCGATCAGATCAAATCGCTGGGCCACAGTGTTGACAAAGTCGAGTACATTATCATGGGAGGGACTTTCATGTCCCTGCCAGAGAGCTATCGAGAAGGCTTTATTGCACAGCTCCACAACGCACTCAGTGGCTACCAGGGGGAGAATGTCGACGAAGCTGTTGAAGCAGGGGAAATGAGTAACACCAAATGTGTCGGAATCACAATCGAAACACGTCCAGACTACTGTCTTGATACTCACCTAAGCAGCATGCTGCGATATGGGTGTACTCGGCTGGAGGTCGGCGTGCAGTCTCTATATGAAGATGTTGCGCGCGACACTAATCGAGGGCATACTGTTGCTGCCGTTATCGAGACCTTCAAGCTGGCGAAAGACGCTGGCTTCAAAGTCGTTAGCCACATGATGCCAGATCTGCCCAATGTTGGCATGGAACGAGATCTTGACCAATTCCGTGAATACTTTGATAACCCAGCCTTCCGCACAGATGGCCTAAAAATCTATCCTACTTTAGTGATCCGAGGCACTGGTCTATATGAGCTTTGGCGTACCGGACGATACAAAAACTACACCCCTAATGCTCTCATCGATCTAGTTGCTCGTATCCTCGCCCTCGTACCCCCATGGACCCGTATATATCGAGTTCAGCGCGACATCCCTATGCCACTCGTAACGTCAGGAGTCGAGAACGGCAATCTGCGCGAGCTAGCACTTAGCCGTATGAAGGATTTCGGCACGACGTGCCGTGACGTGCGAACGCGGGAAGTCGGTATCAATGAGGTGAAGCATAAGATCAGACCTAACCAGGTAGAGCTGGTACGTCGTGACTACGCCGCCAATGGCGGTTGGGAGACGTTCCTTGCGTACGAGGATCCTAAGCAAGATATCCTAATTGCACTGCTGCGGCTCCGCAAGTGCAGCAACACACACACGTTCCGGCCAGAGCTAGTGTCTCAGCCCTCGAGTCTAGTGCGCGAGCTGCATGTCTATGGCTCTGCAGTGCCAGTACATGTCAGAGATCCGAGGAAGTTCCAGCATCAGGGATACGGAACGTTGTTGATGGAGGAAGCCGAGAGGATTGCGAGAGAGGAGCATGGAAGTAGGAAGATCAGCGTTATTTCTGGTGTGGGAGTTCGGAGTTATTATGCGAGACTCGGATATCATTTGGATGGGCCTTATATGAGCAAGATGCTCGAGCCTGTCACGGAGGGTGAAGACGATGATTGAACACGAACTTTTGATGTACTGAGGGGTTTGGTGTATGGCGTCATTGAATAAAAGGAGGGCATCTGAAAGGAAAGGGATGCAGCAAAGTAAAACTTGCTTGAGTCCTTTAAAACGGCATTCTTGGAAAATCGATTAGATAGATATAAGCTCAAACAAGCTACATCAAGTAACTAAGTCTTGCATGACAAAAATCCAGATTATGATAGAACCCTCGCATGAATTTGACCGTATCAGTCTAGCTAGGTATACAATCCTAACGCCCTATCTTAAAAAAAACACCTCCCCAGAAAAACAAATATCCCATCGCCCTTACAAAAGGAAAGAGACATCAATTCCTAAACCCCCACCCTAGTTCAGCGTAATAGCACCTCTCCGATTCTGCCTCACGTTCAGGAAAGCCTGGAGACCGCAGAAGACGAGGAAGACCTGTTATTACGCAATCGTTCATCAGCCCGGCCAAAATAAAAAATAAAATAAATAAATATACACATATATATATGTACGCAGGGCAATGACGATCATGGTTAATAGAAATGCCTTATATAGCAGGCTGGGGGAGGAGCGGAGACATACCGCATAGACGACCACCGCCGTGAAGACCATACCCGCAACAGCTTGACCGTCCTTCGGGTCCTCATTCGACCCCATCAACGTACGATGATTACTCTATCCCATCCCACAAAAAAAAAATAAAAAAACGGATAATCAGCACAGCTCAGCTACACCATCAAAACAGCCCTATCACACCCCCCTCCCCCCCCGGATCTGATCTCACCTTAAACATCCCCCCAATCGTCGAAAGAATGACAATTGCAAAAACTGACACGACGACACTGCATCGACCCGTCAGAATTCTCCCCGTTTCCATATCCCATGCTCAGAAGAAAATTTGAGGGCTTCGAGGTATTTTTGATGACGCAAGTCACGTACCAGCTCCATGCGTTCAAGGCCGAGACGACGGGCTTCATGGTGGTTGAGGAGGGTTATTAAGTAGTGGTGGGAAGGCTGTGGATATCTCTGTTTTTGAGAGTTGAGCTGTGATCACTGGGGTTGTAGGGTTGGGACTGATGCTGGTTCGTGAGACGTCGTTTGATTGTAAAGCACTCGGGCAGTTCACAAGAGTCCTATCACGTGATAATTATGTTTTCGTTCCATCATTCGAAAACTCTAATCTATCCATACAGTCTATTCATTAGGGCTTCACAAATATTTATCAACACTCAAAATGTCAGTGAGATATGCGATATAGAATTTACAACTCGGGAGTTACAATGATAGCAAGATACAGCCCCACCCCTCCGCCGGCCACCACGATACAAACAGCCCGGCCAGCGGCAATATACCCCGAGATGATAAATTTCTGCTGCTTTTGTTTACGGAACACCCGCCGAAGCAGCTTCTACACGGGTGATCCGCAAGATAAAGAGACTCGTCTCATCATCAGCAAAAGGCTACGCTGTGTTTCCCTAAACAAATCGAAAAAATAAAAAACGAAAAACGAAATATCCAACAAAAAGCGGGTGTGCTGGCTCAACCCGGCTTTTAATACCGCCAGATCTATAACAAGCGGCCAAAATGGCATTGCTCAAACAAAGTATGGGATTGTAGGAAGTGTATCGCGAAAGGATTTTGTATGAGTGCTGTCCAGTTGCGACAGGAGCGACGGAGTGGAAGAGGACAAAGGAACATAACAGGTGACCCTACTTCGAAGGGAAAGGTTATCTGCAAGATAGCGAGGATATATACGCCTTTTCGCCTAGAATCAAACGGGGATCTAGGAAGGTACAGAAAGATAAGGCGGAGCAGCAGGAAGTAATACTACTCAACGCGAGTCGTTGCGGTCAATCGCCGTGATGAATAAGATCATATCGACTGCTGCAGAAGCTGATGAGCGGCGATCAGCTGGCTGGGTGCAGCCATGCCTGTTCCGGACATGCCCATCGCGGAAGCTGGTAGAGAGGACATCGTGTTCATGTATCCATTCTCTGAACGGTTGGATGCCTCTTCTAGTGATCCTAGCTGGTCGTCTTCGTTCTCAAAATCTTCTTCGCTGTAATTGCCGTACTGATCTGATGAGGAGCAATCCTTCTCATGAATGCGACGATGTCTGAAATCTAATGTTAGCCGTCTATATTTAGTGGTTCCCGGGCGTGTGACTTACTGAGCTAAATTGTCCGATCGGGAGAAAGCCTTATTGCAGTGAGGGCAAATGTATGGTCTTTCTTGCGTATGGGTGCGTACATGGCTGAAATTATGTCAGCGGTTGCGGAGATTAAAGGGTGATGAAAAGAGGCGATTTACCGTTTGAGGTGCTCTAACCTCTTGAATAAGCGCCCACATGTCGGAATCGGACACGAGTGAGATTTTTGGGGATAGGGGCCGATCTCCGATGCAGTAGCGCTTCTTGCTCTCCGTACCACACCATGCATAGAACGCTTTTCGGAGCTCTCCGGCATCGATCCATCTGCATTCGAAAGGTTGTGCAGTTCTTCTTGAGAGTTGATCAGGGAGAGCGAATTTTGATCAGGGCTTCCTTCTATATTGGAGAGAGGAGTTCCATGTCGCGAAAGCTGCTCCAAGAGTTCCTTGTGCTGATTCATTTGCATTACGTAGCTAGTCGTAAGACCCGGTGGAGAGCTGCTATTGGTATCTTCCTCGTTCTCATTCACTGGCGCCACTGAACTAGACATGGATCGCCGTAGTTCACTCGGGCGATGCGTACGTGCTGGCTGTACGCCTGTAGCGGTTGCAGCAATGGCATTGATGCACGGTGGTATTGAAGAACGACGTCTCCTCTGCTTGTATGTCGGTGAGCCTTCAATCACAGAATAGACACTGTTTGCTCCGTAAGCTCGCGGTGCGGCCGAGAACTGGGGTCCAGCTAGGTTTGGGGGTGGCAGTTGCATCATGCCAGTGAGACCACCGACGCCATGGACATCAGGGATAGCAGTGTATAGCCCGGTGTCCTCGTTTGCGATGTAGGCGGGCTCAGGGCCCAGGTGTACAGATTGCTGTGGTGGGGTGATTGGTTCATACGAGATTCCACGGTTGCTGTATTCCTCATAGTGAGATGAGGTGAACGATGGTGCAGGTGAATACTCCATATATGTAGGCATTGAAGCATGCCGTTGGTGCGCCCGGGTAAGTGGGATGCCGTTACGGTCATATTGAATCTGTCCAACGTACTCCTGTTCTCGTTTTACAGCCGCCGAACCCATCGATCCGGGCACGGTCATTTGATTATAAACAGCCATGTGATTCATGTCATCGGGAACCACGGACATTGTATTGGGGATCATCTGTGGAGGTGGCATAGAATCAAGCCCTCGCATGACGGGCGATGTCGAGGTTGAGTACGTGCTTGCATGAGCGGAGAAGGAAGATGAGTTTGCTTGTTGAGCTTTGGTGAGTTGTTCAAAGAGCGATTGCGATGAATCAAACTCGAAGGATAAAGCTGGCTCATTGACCGCCACGGTAGTCGCTTCTTGCCCCATCTTTTCCCTCTTCAGGTCGCGCTCCAAGGCGTCCAGGAACAATCGGTCGTGAGGCACACTATACCAATAGAAGACCTTCTGTTTCTTCTGAGTTCGAATGCAATTATTCTTGTAAAGGAAATCAAGGAAGGCACTCTTTGGCTCTTCCAGCGATGCATCTGTACCAGATTTCAGATTTCGTAAATCGGAAAAGATTCCTTCCTCGAACTTCTTCGAATTCTTGACCGGGCGCCCAAACGCCTGAAAGCGGAAAGAAAGGCATCGAACAATATCTGTACCAGAGATGTGGAAAAGATTATTCCTAATTAACCGTTAGCTCACGCTCAGAATCGCGCGACATGGTGAGTTTGGGTAGCAGAACATACCAGAGCACGCAAGATACATATTCGCCAGTAGGTAATAAGAATCTTCGAATATACTGATCAGGTGTCCAGTCCACGGGTGCAGAGATGAGAAAATATTTTACTGTGCAGTCGTGTCAGCGGAGTGCGGTGAGAAAGGCGCATATAGCCAGCGGTGGAAACTGAAGCCGGATGCTCGGATAGGGAAAAGATAGCGATAAGTACTTACAGTTGTCGACTTGCTGAAGGGCCACTTGGGCATCTTGAGGAAGACTTTGCTGAGCTTCATTCGAAAGCATAAACGTTTCTGGCTTCTGTGGCGGAGCCATTGCTGCATGATGTTGAGCGTACATCATATGTGCCATCGCGCGATCCTCGTCGTGAGAATAGGATCTGTCGCAATTCCTCAACCAAGTCTACACTGGTTGATGGGAGGACGAAACCGGATGTGAAGCGATCACCTTCGTGCTGCAACGATGTATGCTGAGCCACGGATGTAAGAGGATGCGGCTTGGTCACGGGTAGATAATACTAATTAGAGAGGTAGAGGAACGAAATATTGAGTGAAGGTGACGTGACGGCACTCTGAAGTAACGAAAGGTTTTGGAGGTGCCTGCCTCCGGCTGCGATATGCTTAATGCTGAAGCTGAAGCGGTTTCCGAAGAGAATATGCAGGCCGGCCCGTGATCTCGTGAATCCCAACTCTCAAGGAAAAATAACAGAGGAAAATAAGACCCGTTTCGCTGTGATAACAGCGAGGGCTCGAAGAGATGAATGAAGGGTAGGGTAAGATCAGAAGTTTTGAAGGGACCTGCGGCGTCAAAAAGGATTCGAAATTGAAGACGGAGGCGTACGGGGGTTAAGAAGAGCAGGATACGTTTGAGAAATTAACTGGCAGTGCTGGAGTGCTGGGCGGTAGAGGCAGGAGGCAGGTGGGCGCCTTGCCAGGGGAAGATTTTCGGTACTTTGAAAGACTTGGACCGGAGGTAGGATACTGCTAACCTAGGAAGTCCCGGCCAGCCCGCGTTCGGATAGCGAGTGGACGGTGCGGGAAAAAGCAACGACCAAATACCACAGGTTAAGATGATGGAAGTGGTCAAGGCCGTTGCATTGGCCTAGTTAATTTTGTTGTGGTGCATTTTCCACATGGCGGCGGTGGTCGCTTGGATCAGATGGACCAGGAAGAAGAGACGAGCCGGGGGTGGAGGGAAGGGGGAGAAAGATGTGACGATGACTGGTCAGCAAGTCGGCGGTTCAAGTGGTGGGGTGGCAGGCGAGTGTGGGCCGACGTTCTGGGGGATATCCTCTTATTCCTAGGATAGTTACTCTCACTATTCCTGTCAAGAATCAGTTACTTCGTATCCAGCCTCAGTGCTACACATTTATCCAGAATCTAGTGGGAATGGGCCATGTTAGCATGTTAGGCATGTTAGGGGGCTGTATCAGAAAGATGAAACGCAGGCGACCGACAGTCACTGTGCAGCGGTGGGCATGGAGTTTCGTTGTGTTGGGTTGCTGGTAGGGTACAGGGAAACTCCGAGGCAAGCGCTCTCACTGGTCAGAACCACTCGCATAAATTGCCAGATGACAGTCTGGCCAAGAACCGCAGCGATGTCCCTGGCCCGTGTTGGGTTGCTTTATTTGACTCTCGCTGTGGCTTTCTTGTCCTTCTACTCGCTGCACGGGATACGCAGCCAGGAACAAGAAGAGCAAACGGCTTTCAAGAAACTCCGGCCCACCGACAAGCTGGAGAGACAGAGTCCAAGAGCACCTCTTACCCTCTCTCTTACCATTTACCGACGCTGGGCATTACATAGTACTCCTCCCTCCCTTAGCGCTCTGTATGCCAACGGAGAGCACATACATAACAATACCTCAGCGTTATGCACATTTTTCTATACGCGTTCCAGTCTAAGTTAAGTATTGTTGCCCTTGTACGCAATACAACCGGCTCTTCCGGGCAGCGTCTCGCCGACCCGTCCGTATTCGTTAGATATCTGTGGTCGGAGGGTGGGATGGGTGGATATTATTGCGTTGTACGCTGAGCTTCTAGACGGGGATGCCTGAACCAATCGCAGCACAAAGCGATGGTTATGTTTCATCTTCCCGAGCGCGTGAGAAGAAACTGCCGCCCGACACATAACCACCAATGTACTGCATATGCTACGGTTCTTGTGCTCATTAAGGTTATTTATTTCGAGCATCATCTTACGTAGTATTCGATTTCTTCGCAACCGTTTTCTTCGGGGAGGGGTTGCGCATATGTGCTTCCTAAGCATATTGGATCGTCGCGATTTTCGACCTCAAGTATCCCATTGTCAGCAAGCGCCCGCCCAATATAAATCGAAAGCATGTTTCACAACATTGATGGGAGCACTGATCGGCGCCGCTGACGGATGGAATTTCTCAACTGTATCTTTTTATCCGCTCTTGTCGCAACGATGCACAACACAGCGCAGTTTGTGCTTCTTGCAGGTGGTTACTTTCGACTACTACCGCCAATGCGGAACGCTGGCTCCCGGTGGCGCGACAGCGACCCCCACTGGAGAGGCAGGAATGCGATGCAAGTCGGCACAAGGCTTCACTTTGAAATCCTTTCATCCGTTTGTTTTGCTCACGTGAAAAACAATAACAATGGAAAATGGAAATATGATAAATAAGGAGAAAATATGCCTCGACCTGGCACAAATGGATCTGGGATGCAGCGGCCATAAAGACATCAAAGCGCATGCTTTCCCCGCAGACCACTGCGTGACGTCCAAAGCGGACATGTCTGTCCAATGCTGAAGTGCCACCACAAGCCTCCAGAAGCCGGCGATAGAAGGTATAGTTTGTATATCAAAGCCTAGGACTATCCCATGTCCCACGGTTTCCCCATTATCCCATCCTGCACATACTTCATACAGGAACAAGAAACAGAATCGACAACACCCCTCAAAGAACAGACCACGGCCCGCGGTTGCATCTTGACCGAATGCGAACCCATACTTGGGCGACCTAGAAGCAGTGGATGTACCGCAGGGGTCAGGGTGGCATAGTGATAACTCACCAGCATCTTGTATGTGGTAGCCTGCAGTGGAAAGAGTAGGCGCGAAAAACGGACGCCAGCAGCATTAACATGAGCCGTTACATAAGATATCGCGTAGACATAATTCTCGCTATTCCTCTTTTCCATGGAGTTTGACATTTCATATAGATCTTCGTCGACACTGACCGTGCTTCCTGTCACCGTGATGAGCAGCAGATCGAGACAGACGGGGTTGTATGGCAATCAACCCTTTAGTCGACAGAAATCCCTCTCGATATTCTGCTGGCTGACGATTACCAATGTATGCTGGAGTGGGGGAGGCCTAACCATGGGTATGCGAGGCCAGCGTGGCCGCAAGATAGATTAATGATACAGCTGAAAGACAACGATGGTCTACCCCACGGAATTCGGCACAAGGGATTCCTACTAAAATAGTTGCCGATACATTCACCGCTTTGCCTTACTTAGATGACCGAAGCAAAACCCGGTGACCTAAGTCAAACTTTAGTATGTTGATTATTGGACAAGGTCATGGCCATTGAGAGATAAGTTAGGAAACTATGGAGACTTTGATAGCTACGTTTTATTAATACTTGAGGTTTACTTATGCAGGACATTTAGAATACACTGACCTCTTGCCATCCTTTAGACACCAAAGTAAACGGTAAGAAAAAGGTTATCTCAGGGTTTGATGGAGCAGTATGATCGCCGAGGATTCCCCCGAAGTTTGATCACCTATCGCCTGAACTTGGTCTGTCGCCAAAGCCACTAGAATATTCTTGGCATTAATGATCGCCCATACACACACCGAGGTCAATCCTTGGGCCCTTAGCTATCGTTGCTCTTGAACGTCATGCGCCCATGTGGAAGCTTCCAAGGCCTTGCCCCCTCATTGACAATCACAGGGAAGAGATATCTTCTCGTGGACTAGATCTTGACATTGATCCGAATCCGTCTGTAACTATCGGTGCTAAAACACTGTATAGATCGTTCGGTTCCATATTCTCCATAACGCGGCCGCGTACGCTGCTGGCGTCGTTATGTTTTGATATAAGAGTAGAGATGCGGCTGTATTCGCCGCTAGTTTCATGGTTATCTTCATACCAGAGTCAACGTATTCTTCAGTTCTGTATCCACTTAGGCGCGGCCGCACCAGCTACCGACTTCTCATTTTTGGACCCGGAGTCAATGTGCTGATCCGCAGCGATACGGTGCTGAAGCAGCCTGAATCGAGACATAAAGATCTAACGGCGAGAGCCCTTTCTTGATTTTCCAACCCACCTCTTTGGCCCTTCTATCTCTGCCACGTCTTTTTTGTTCAACTTCAACATCCCCTTCCTAAAAATTCCGACGCCGGGTCCACCAATACTCCTCTCCCTTCTGCCCAGGCTAACCTTTTTGAACTTCTTTGCCTTCTCAAGAATAATCCCATTTTCTTTGGCTTCCCTCCTTCGCCTCTCCTCTCTCTCAGAAGCTTTAGCCATGATACCCTTTCTGTGGGACAGTGGCATTTTGTCCTGGGTTAAGATAGAATATTTAGAACCAAGCGATTGCAGTCGGAGATCGTTCGCTTTATGACGATTGGCTCCAGTTGGAGAATATGACGATTGTGAATCCAAGAGGTGAGACTCGCTGAGTAGGCGTTGGAGGGCGAGATCGTTTTTTAGGTTAGCGGCATCTGTTGTGTCGTCCGAATCATCATCCAGCTTCCGTTTATTTATTTTTGCTTGTGGCGTCGAGCTTGAGGGCGGCCTGGAGGTCTTGGAGAAATGAGTAGGCTTATCAGCGGTTGACATATATGCAGATAATGGATATAGATGTACCATGAAAGATTTTAGTTCTTCTTTCGGAATATCATAAAGCGAAGGCTTCGATGGAGCACTGTATTCAACTACTTCCACTACACGCTTATCTGTGTAGAGTCAGCAAGGCAGGACCAAAACCTCAGGGGAATATCTCGCCTTCGGAATCTGAGAACCCATTCCATTCTGACTCTGAATCTGATTCCAGAGTAGGGGAGGAAACCTCAACAGTCTTCAGCTTCACACTCTCCAGTGGCTTAAATTGCGCTTCAAAATAGCGGCGAAAAGTTTCTTGCACATTTTCATCTGACCCAGAATCGGAGCTTTCGTAGTCCTTGGACGACTTCCCAGGGATCTCGGTTGACTGGCGTTTCCGTTTGCCTGGCATACTTGGTATGTGTTATGTTGGTTTTGTTTTCCGTTAAATGAAGATGTAAGTTTGAATGTATTTTTCTGCTTGCTGCTCTAAAGCGGCCAGAGACCGCTACATACACCGCTTAAAACTGCTATTCTCAACCTCACCGTGCCGCTGTCTCCAAGAACCTCACGATGACCCGTTTCCGTCCTTGCATAGACCTTCACTCTGGCCAAGTTAAGCAAATAGTCGGGGGCACATTGACAACTACTGCCTCTGACCTAAAGGTCAATTATGTCTCCAAACTACCGGCTTCCCATTTTGCAAGACTATACAAGGAAAATCGGCTGCATGGTGCTCATATGATTATGCTAGGCCCAGGCAATGAGGATGCGGCAAGGGAAGCATTGGCGGAGTGGAAGGGTGGACTGCAAGTAGGAGGAGGGATTACAGATAATAATGCCCAGCAATGGATAGAATGGGGAGCGGAGAAGGTTGGTGATATCTCAAATCATCCTCTCTATTTATATACTTCGTAATCAAGTATGATATGTACCCGAGCGTCAAAACATCCAACATTTTCCCCAATATTTTCCCATCCTTTAATTTCAAAAAATGAGCTGATGTGTAATAGTAGGTGATCACAACCTCGTATCTCTTCCCAGGCGGGAAATTTTCCATGGACCGTTTGAACCTCGTTCTCTCCGCCCTCGGAAATGATAAGGAGAAGCTTGTGATAGACCTCAGCTGCCGGCGGAAGGGAGATAAATGGTTTGTTGCAATGAACAAATGGCAAACAATAACCGACATGGAGGTCAATCAAGGTACATGTGTTCTCGCTAGTCTATGTTTAAATACTGACAGTGGATCCTCCAGAATCAATTCTCCTCCTCGAACCCTACTGCTCCGAATTCCTCATTCACGCTGCGGATAACGAAGGTCTCCAGCTTGGCATCGACTCAGAGCTAGTATCCCACATAGCACAATGGTGCAGCATCCCCGTAACCTACGCTGGCGGTGGCCGCAATCTGACCGACCTCTCCCTAGTCCATCAGCTCAGCAGCGGCAAGGTAGACCTAACCATCGGCAGCGCCTTGGACATTTTCGGTGGCAATGCAGTCAAGTTTGAGGACTGCGTGACGTGGAATGACTCAATAACTCAATAAACCCATCACTATAGATCTTGAATTGGAACACGATCTCCCAACGAGGAAATATTATAACAATAGGATGACTCGATCGAAAGCCGGTAACGTTTGAATATCTGGAGAGAATTATTATCAACGATCGAGGTGGGGGACATGGATGAGGGTTATGATCGAAACGACAGATAACATCCCGTATAACTCGGACCTTATCGAATCCTGAAACCGTCCACCACCACCATCCTCCGGGGACAACCCCTGCTTCTCCTCATACATATTTCTCTCCGGTTTCATATGATCCCATAGTTGTCAGATATCATGTCGCTGCCTTTAACTAACCACCTCCCCTTATCCCAATTCAACCCTTTCTCGGACCTTCCCCCTGATTGCCCACGTACCTCGTCCACCCACAGTAGCGTTTCCTTATCATTGTCCTTAAGTGTTGGGAAGGTTTAAATGACAATTGACGGCATATATGCGCGGTTTATTCCAACGATTTTTATGCGAGGATCGCCGATAGTATTGCGGCACTTTGGGGGAGGAATAACTATCTCGAGGTCAACTATGTCAGTAACGAAGGATGACCAGAGTTTGAGATACAAACACAACAGACAATCAGGTATTAACCATTTACGTTGAAACCATCAACCGATGAAGTATTTAAGAAATTTTATTTGATTAGAATTGTGTAGCTCTACCCTGTATCTCTTGTACAGCGTGCAGCTTCGGATAGCTATTGTACAAAGTTTTCTAGTGAGCATAGCCCCCTGAGCGACAGCAACGAATACACCCATTTTGAGAGCTGTCAGATAGCTCAAATGTATCTCAACTAGACCTCCATCTTTGCTCGCAACCCATGCTTCTGTGAAAAGAGTAGTGTAGCGAATAAAGCAGGTGGCTCCTGCCTTTACGCTACACACATAAAATTACATCCCGCCCATATCCACGTCATTATCACCATCAGCCATTCGAAGTCGTTCCTTCACTGTCTTCGCTTTCTTTGAGACACCTTTAGCCTTTGTCCCAGCTTTCTTCCCGCGTGCCGGAGGATCGGCGGCAGAGACAGGTGTAGCAGCTCCAGAAGGTTTGTTGCTACCATCATCAAAGTGTCCCTCCCCTGAAAATCTCATTAGCATGATACGTTCGGCCTGTAGTGCCAGCAATTTCTTACCTTCATGATACATTTCATCCATACTGATATCCGCCTTCTTTTTCTTGGCAGCTCTCTTTTTCCCAACAGGTTCCTTTGCTTCTGCAGCAGCAATTTCTGCTTCCTTCCTCTCAATCTCTGCGGCTTGGTCGTCGTCCGCAAGCCACATAGCGATGTCCTTAGTGCGGTTCTCTCTGGATCTGGTATTGAAATCGACACCAGCTCCTCCAGAGATGACTACGCGCTGAACCTCTTCCTTCTGGAGAGCCCGTTTGCGGATACGTTCTTCAATAGTGCCGCGCGTGATCAAGCGGTAAACAGTCACTTGTTTGGTCTGACCAAGACGATGCGCACGATCCATAGCCTGACTGTCGATTGTTGGATTCCAGTCAGAGTCGTAGAAAATGACGGTATCAGCAGACGTTAAGTTGATACCAAGACCACCCGCGCGAGTTGAAAGGAGGAAAATAAAAATCTCCGGCCTTGTCTGAAAGTCATGCACAGTGTCTCGTCGGTCCTCCAGCTTTGTTGATCCATCCAGTCGCAGGTATTTGTAATTGCGGTAAGTTAAGTACTCTTCCATCAAATCGATCATTCTTGTCATCTGGAAATAGAGTAAGACACGATGACCGTTCTCCTTCAACTCCCGTAGGAGATTGTCCAAGCGGGCCAATTTCCCAGAATCCGTAACAAACCTCCTCATGGATGGCACTTGAATGTTGGTGAACCGTGTTTTCTCTGAAAGAGGGGTCGGTAGCATTTTGTTCGTGGGGAAGAAGACTGGATCTACATGGCCGTCCAAGAGTCGTTGCTCGTCCCACTCCGATGGTCCATACAAAGCTCGGCGGACATCTTGATTGAAAAGAATGTTCATATTTTCGTTTACGGATCCTCGACTGGAACAAACGATTTCAATCGGTGGTGCTGAAGTGGAAGGCCTAGCACATTGTTCAATTCGATTGAGTCCAGAGTCTTTGAAAATATTCTCAGAAACATTCAGCAACCCGTGCATATAACCCTCATTAGACGCATCAGCCAACGGCCCCCGGTCATTACAGTTCGTAATTCGGAAGAGTGCATGGACTGGGGTGATATCCCCTTCTTTCTCATCATCATAGATCACGCTAAATCTTCCGAGGTGACGTTCGGTGCTCTTCAGTCCGACTGCCCGCTCGAACAATCCTTTGTGGAAATTTGACGCGGCTTCCCCAGCAGATGTATCGGCGAACCGAAGCCATGTAAATGCGTCATTCCCTCTGTTGTTCTCATTAACATATTCTGGCGACCAGATGTTCATCAACGCCCTCAGATACTTGTTCCTAAAGCCAACCTTTGCGTTGTCATGACCAGGAACGTCGAGTCTGCCACCTTCACGATATACAAGTCTCGGGACCTGGTACTCTATCAAATTACGAGTCGAATAACCAAGATTGACGTTCATGCCCTCGCGTAAAAACGATGCGGTCTCGGCAAAATATGTAAATGAGAATGGCGAAGTGGTTTCCGCTCTCTCAAATAGGTCCGGATGATTGCAAACTTTTCGAAACTGCATGACTAGGTTCATGAGCGTCGCAGCGTCTTGATCATCTCCCACGGAAGCCTTTTCAATAAGATCCATAATGCTGATGCGATTACGCAGATTGGTGTAGTATGCTCGCTGGCGGTAGGTGAGGTCGCAGTACACGTCTTCCTCGATCTTGTCTCCGAGCTCCTTCTGAACATGCTTCTTGATACGACGAAGCATAAATGGTTTCAGAATCATATGTAGACGCTTCAGCTGATCTTCATTGAGCTTGGTGTTGCTCTGTGCGTGACTCTCAATGTCCTTAGAGAACCAATCGCTGAATTCGTCATGAGAGTCGAAAAGACTCGGCATAATAAAGTGAAGCAAGGCCCAAAGCTCTTGCATGTTGTTTTGTATTGGTGTCCCCGTAAGCAGCAGACGATTTCGACAGTGAAATCCAAGCAAGCTCTTCCACCGTGAACTCTGCGAGCTCTTGATGGCTTGAGCTTCATCCAGGATCATGTACTGCCAACGGATCTTCTGGAAGTATTGAGTATCTTGAACCACGAGTTGGTAGGACGTAATGAGAACATGGAATGGCGCGTCCTTAGTGTACGTGATGTGTTTCCTATCCCAGAACTTTCGCAATACCTTGCGATCTTTAGCACTACCCCAGTACGGGAGAGCCTTCAGCTCGGGCACAAACTTGGTAATTTCCTGTTGCCAGTTGTGAAGGGTAGATGCAGGAGCAATTACAAGAAATGGGCCCCAAATATTGTGGGTTTCTGCAAGATAGGCCATGACCGAGATAGATTGCACGGTCTTCCCAAGACCCATCTCGTCAGCCAGAATACCATTGATACCTTGCTCATATAGATTGACGAGCCAGTTGAGGCCCTTGAGCTGGTATTCTTTGAGCTGTGCCGTAAGCATCTTTGGCTGAGCGACATCCATATCAACCAAGCTCGTAGGGTTCTGGAAATTCATCTCCCCTTCATCGAGATCGAAGGAAGGTTGCTCGCCACCGTTATTGAAGGCTCGTGCTCTATCCTGAGCTTGTTGTACCGCGTTTTGCGCATTCGCCATAGCAGCCTGACGAAGGACGGTATCATCCTCAGCATCAAAATCCAGATCCTCAAAGTTTGTAACCTTCACAAGAACCTTCCCATCGGCGTCAGGCAAGTCGATTTTATGTGTCCCAGCTTTGACAGGTGCAGCGTTATTTGAAATATTAACATCCGCACTGTCTGTTGATCTCTCAACTTCGTCAGTCTTAATTTTGCGACCAATGAAGTGGGAGTAAAGTTCAGTCTGAGAGATCAAGAAGTTCAGTTTCCTCTTCTGCCGATTGGCTTCTCGATCGGCTTCAGCCTTCTTCGCATTCTCGATTTCCTGTTTCTCTGCCAGTCGACGAAGATCTCTCTCTTCCCTCTCGTTCCGTTTCCAGAATGTCATCATCTCTCTCATACTCCTCTTAGCCCTCGCTTGAACATCCTTCATGCTCTTGTTTGTCCGAAGTTGCCATCTTCGAGCTTCTTTGGATGCCAGCTGCGCTGTCTTTCTGAGGTTCGATTGCTTTGTGGCAAGAGATTGATCCTTGATACGGCAGACTCTGGGTATATCTTTCCGGGCTATATCCCTCCAGATCTGGTCGTAAATCTGATTGTACCCTTTCGAAACGTACGGCACGAACGGAGAAGGCGAACCCTCCTTGATTTCCTTCGGCTCTTTCTTGATGATGTCCCGTCTGTCCTCTTTCGGAGCGAGGGGGAGCAGCTCGTTGTTCTCCATGGCAGCGTGAGCCGCTTCAGCAGCATCGATCTCAGCTTTCTTCTGTTCTTTGGATTTTTTGGGTCTGGTTCCGACTCTCCCCTTCTTCTTTGGCGGTTCGGCATCCATGTCCTTTGACATCTGGAATGTGTTCATCATGCCTCCGGTGAGGTTTGGAGCCAACGAGGGTACGTCACTGAACTCTTCCCTAGCTCCCTCTCCGCGCTGCAGTCTCATCTTCGTCTCATTGGCCTTCTTCTCAGCCCTCTTGGCCTCCTTGAGTAGCTTTTCCCTTTCGTAAGCGTCGGCGGTCTGTTGCGCCTTCGAGAGCGCTTCATTCTGTTTCTGGACCTCGTTCAGAACAGTTTTCTCGCGGCGACGCTTCCGTTGCATGTCTTTCTTGCGTTCCTTTTCATCTAAAAGCTCCTTGTGCTGGACTTCTGCGAAAGCTTCCTCAACGAATTTATTTCTGAACCGAACTTCTCCAGCGTCGGCATGATGGCCCAATTGGCTAGACAGTTTATCAGCAACAGCAGTGCGACGACGCTTAAGTTCACCAAAGTTAGCCAATAAACTTCGCATGGAGGCAGAAGCGTCTACGCAAGACATACCTTTCGCTTCGTCCCATCCAATCGCTCAATTTCTAAAGTTCTCTTCCTGCTCTTCTCGATGTATCGCATCTTACAGTCCTCGAACTCACTCAATTCCAGATCACTAAGTTCAGCTTCTTCAATCTTCGCCGCAACCATATTGACCTCGTTCTCCTTGTCCGAAGCAGCCGACTTGCCTTTGCTTCCGGCGGGAATAGAGTCTGTCATTTCAACATCCCCATTTGAGCGTGCCCTAGCAAGGCGTTCCACCCCAGACAATGAATGGCGGTTTGATGCCTGACGCGTGCTCATCCTTGGCGCTGTCTCATCAACTTGAAGGTGGCTGTTTGAGGATCTTGATGGCTTTCGTGGCTCTTTCAGGACGATTTCAGGATGAGGCGCTCCCTTAGAAGGCTCGTTGTTGGAGTTGGAAAGAATACTGGAAAATGACATCGGGTCTGCAGGCCTAGCGACCTTCTGCTTCTTGTCAGCTGTGATGACGTGTAGGTCTTTTGACACAGTGCTACTTACCATCGGTGATATTGGGCTCTCTACCGAAGTCTGAGTGTAATTACCATTGTAATCGTGATGAATGACGGGTGAGCCCATTGATGGTCTTGAGGGCGACTGTGAAGAGATTGAACCAAGTCGACTTGGTGGGTGAGAATGAGTTGGAGGGTGAGTTGGCGAGTGGTGAGGAAAGTGCGCCGCTACTGGTGAATGATGTACGCTGTTGAAGGAGTTTGGCTCGGCAGTGGAATCCGGGTAGCTGAAGGAATCCCGATTCTGTGAACAAAGGGTGGCAAGTAAGCGGTCGGCTTATATTGTTGTCGCCATGTTTGTAGGAAAAGAGTTGTCTTGACACATGAAAGAAGCGCTCAATAAAGCTCAAGTGCTCACCTGTTGGGTTTGAGTAGGCGACTGCCGCGAGAATTTAGAATAGGCCCAACTGGAACTCGAGTCACCTTGATCCGAAGTCGGGTCGTAATAGGTGGAAGTAGGTTTGTCACGAGGTGGATAGCCCGACCCCTTGAGAGGCAACAGACCGTTGGTGGTCGGAGATCGCGGCGGCCCAGAATGCGAATTTTGGCCTGACGTCTGGATAGTCAGAGGAGCTGGTGTTGGTGGATGATATTGATTACTGAAATGTCGCTGGTGCGACCCGTTTGTGGGGGAGAAGGGAGGATTGAAGTGTGGCAGGGTGGGCGAATGCGAGGTGTAAGGCGGATTTGACCCCGTCATCTTTTCTCGTCTCAAACGTTCCTCATCCTCCTCTTGAGGCCGCTGTAACACCGTAGTATGGTACATCGATATCGAAAGCGCGCCCTCTTCAAGGTGATGTTACAGAATTTGACTGTCGATCCATGCAAAAGAGGGAGAGACTGTCTAAGATAAAAGAGGGTCACAAACTCGTCCAGCGGAAGTGCCGGCGGTGAGGTACGAATTCGAATGTGGGCAGTCGCGGTGATGCTGGTGTTGGGAAACCGAGCAGCGTACCACACTGCCAGTCTTCGTTGGTCGCGAAAGGAATGAATTCGGTCGGTCGGTCAGACTTTGGGTAGGGTATTGCCGCAGAGAAATGGGCTTTGTCACGAGCGATCCGACGTATCAACAGACAATGTTAAGGGCGGTGAGGATTCAGATTTGCGGTGGTGCGGTGTCACGTTGGAAGCGGAGTAGAGAAGAGGGTTGAGGGAAGAAGCGGTGGTTGAGGAGAAAAGGGAAGTGGTTGTGTAGTCGCTCCATAGTACGGAGTAGCAGTGGCAGCGTTTTGGGGGGCAGGGTGGTTCGAGAGTTCCGTTGATCTCTGACCGACGACGCGAGTTGCAATACCAATTTTACACATCACCTATTCATAAGTATCTACATAATACATTAGGATATACAGACGCTTCGGCATAGAATAAGGCCTGTTATCCTACAATATGGGCCGAGGGCATTTGGTTTTTGCAATTCTTCCCTCTCCTCTGCTCCAGCTGCTCTGCGATTGCGCCCGACCGTGACCCCTTCTTGTTTCTTGCGGCTTTGGAAGCCTCTTCGCGTATGATTGATTGTCTCGCCCAGCCGAGCTTTGGTGGCCACTTTCCATTTCTGACGTACCAGCCGGCTAACCCGATCGGGCACTTAACGATCTGCTCCCACGCTGCTGTGCTCCGTATGCTGGCGACGCGACATACCTGGCGGCGTCTCCTTTTCCAACCAATCCTGCCCCCATCGGCATCAGCTCCAGCTCTATTTTGCCCGTGACCAGGCCGTTGTTGCTTTTCTTCTCACATTCTCGCCCTGGCAGCCCCAAATCGGCTCGCGCCTTGTCAGTAATTAGCGCCAATCCTCCAGATATGTATTCTAGTGCATAGTGTTCTCCGCAACGCCGTGCCTCACCGATGCCGAATAGACGGACCAAACAACAGCCGGCTGTTTGAATCATGATTCTCATTCCTGGTTCGGGCTTGTCCAGCCAGCCAACATGTCGTGGCATTACCTTCTCAAGGTCGATGCATGTCGCATCGGTTATCCCTTGTCCCTTCGTCGATGGGGCGCCCTGGTCATCAGTTCTCCTGCATCGTCTATCCACACATGTCACATATAGTGGTCATTCGCCGCCTGAGGTTAGCAAGAATCTTCTCTCGCCACGACGGAACGCTGGGCCTGCTCGCATGAACGAGTAGGCAAAAATTCTGAACCTGAAAACGAGTAAAATGCTACCTAGTTGCAACGTAAATGCGCATATATGTCACTGACCCTGACCAGAAAATATCATGAGAAAACTCTGACAAGTTGCTAAGACTCGACTGGGTTATTAGTTTGAAGCAGCGTTGGGACCGTACTCTTGGATCAAATCAAAATCAACGGAAGATGTAGGACACGATACTGTGGAACATACCATCTTAAAATTATATGCCTGTGGCAGACCGAATTCCTCCAGCTCTCGCTGGAAACAAAAGGCAATATCTCAGTTCTCGAGATATGTTTTTGTAGTAAATCTTGTAATATGGCATTTATCGTTGACATGTTATCCTACGCAGCACGCGATCGAGTCCCTGACTCCATCCGAAAAGCCCAATCCCATACCGAGATATTTACAAAAAGTCTTCACAAGGAGAACGATCCCATCCATCCTTATACCCGAAGAAAAGGGAATAAAAAAAATATTCTCATGAAATAGTCTATCATCTAACTTCCACTATGCCCCCCCGCCCCCTTTTCTCTGATCCAGTAATAGGTGCGGTTTGATGAAACCTTCATCTAGCTGCCGGAACCACTCCGCATGATCGTCTGTTGTACCAGCAAATAGCTGGCTGATCGCTCCTGTCGCAGTCAAGTGCCCATCATTCGATGCCTGATGGTTGTTCGAAACCCCAGACATTGGATATGCTGCGGTAGCTTGGCCTGTTGATTCCTCGGACCGCATGCTCGGGCTCGATCGTTGACGTGGGGTGCGACGGACGGCGGGTGGTAGATCTGAGCCATCAGACTCAACTTCCGAATCGTCCATTTCAGCGGGGCGACCGCCTAGGAGAACTTGTTCGGCATCAGAGCGTTTGCCCTTAAGAGAGTTCTTACAGGACGACACAGCATCCGGTCGAATTGGAGGCCCCTCACGGGCATTGCCACTGCTGTAACTGATGCGTTCTTGCGTCTGACCATTGCTCCGGATATCAACTGGGGAGAGTGCGACATTGTTACTCGGTCGAGGATTGTGGCCCAGGCCGGTACCAGCGCGCTTGTAGTATGTACCGCCAGCGGCTGTTTCAATGTCAAACTCGTCGTCGGAGTCGATCTCCTCGACCACGCCAGTTCGAATGCCGAGAATCTCAAGCATCCGAGCGGTGGTGCCCCCGAAAATAATTACCGTCAAGACAACGACTACAAGTACAGTTGCACGAAGGGCATACCCTTTCTCGCCAGTGAGACCAGCGGCTAGCGCAACACCGACAGCTCCGCGTAGACCAGCCCAGAAGAGCATAGCTTGATAGGAGTAAGGAATCTCATCGGCGACATCTTTCCCGCGTCGTTTTGCGCGGTACCTTATCACCCAGTTAATAGCTTTCGAAAGGGGGAACACAGCCACCCATCTGGCCAAACAGATCCCAACAATAGTGACGAAGATGAAAAGTGGTTTGAAAGACAAGCTTGTCTCAGTGAAAAGCGTGAGACCAAGATAGATGAAGATAAAATTCTCGGAAAGCTGAGCGAGGACTTGGAATAGGTACTTTGTCGTCAGTTGGGTTCGACGGGACATATTGTAGTAGGCGTAATGCTTGAGAGTGATACCACAAAAGAGTAGAGATACGATTCCTGCATCAGAGAAAGCGTTAGACGGCCAAGTCGGGCTCTCTTGTGGCACAACAAATGGAGGGAGGGCAAAATGGCTACCCTGAGGACAGTACTCACCAGACATATGGCAACCGTTTGAAAAGAAATAGCTCGAGTAGGCCACTAGAATGATCAAGCAGCTCTCGATCTTTGGGTATCGTCTCACAAGAGTGTACTTCAGGCCCAATGCAGTACCTATGCCCACCACAACTCCAATCAATAAACTCACGATGAATACGAGGAAAAAAATCCCCACTCCCTCGAAGAGACTGAAAATGGTCAAGTTCTTCCCCCCGAGACTTCCACCATCTTTGTATCTTTGTGCTGTCTCAAACAAGACAATAGCAATGGCATCGTTGAGGATCGATTCACCGAAGATGATGGTGTAAAGTTTTGGGTCAACCTTGTAAGTGTTGAAAATAGCAAGAATTGTTACTGGGTCCGTTGCAGACAGGGTAGCACCAACAGAAAACGCTTCAACGAATGATATGTTAAGGCCCTCAAGAGGTATTCGTGTCCAGAGGTAGAGAATAAGTCCGAGCACGATTGCAGAGATAAAAGTGCCGGCAAATGCAAACGTGAGGATCGATCCAATATTGCGGAAGAAGTTGCCCTTAGTTATTCTGAACATCAGTAGGATCCTACAGATAAACTTCCCAGAAAAGCCTACCTGGTGTAATTCGTAGCCGGATGCGAGGATGATAGGTGGTAGAAGGAGATTGAAGAAAAATTGGTAGTTGAAGCTGACGGATTCTTGTATTGACTGCCCAGGAGTTAACCGTATTATAAGGCCAACAAGCATGCCTTCATTCCATTAACACATTAGAATGGATCAAAACGCAGAACTCAAGACCACAAACTTGAAAGGGATTGCTCACCGGCAAATATAGAAATGACAGTCTCGTGAACCGCTTGCACCTTCTTCTGTTGTAACATATAGCTCGTGAAAAGTGCGAGAATAAGTAATACAATCAGAATGAAAAGAGCCCAGGAGGAGAAGATTTCTTTTTGGCCGGGCTCCGATTCTGTGAGGTCTTCTTAGTACTTCTAAATACACTATGCTACGTTGTTTTGCAGGGCCGCAGGTAGACTCACCATCCGGGTCCGCATCTTCTGCTTCTCTCCCTGTATGTATCCACGATTGTCAGTCTGCGTATTGCTGCTGCACATCGGTCACGATGCAGATTGCGATGTTTCAGGATCATTATACTAACGTAAAAGCTCAAAGATCGCGGAGCTGACCATGGAGGCCATGACAGGCCGAAGTCTCCAAAGGAGTGTATCCTAACCAGGAAGACGGATAAAGTGGAACAGTGCAATAGATCTATCGATTATCGTAAGAAACACGCAATAGCAGGCGAGCCGTTGAGCCGTTCCACTAGAGCAGTGTGTCTTTTCCTTCCTTCTCGCTGGAGATCGAATTCCCGTATTCTCGTCTAAGCATGAGCACAGAGCCTCACCAAAATTACGACTCCTCCACCTGAGGGCTCAGAGCTAGCGAACTATGTGGATGATCCGTTGGGCATACCAGAAAGGAGCGAGTGAAGTATTTTAACAGCGAAATAGAAATTCTGGTGTAATTATTCGGATCTTTCAGTCGTTCCCTTCTTTGTTGAGGTCATTCTCTGGGCTCACGTTCTCCTGGTGTCTTGGCGTAAGGTTGGGTGGCTTTGCGTGCCTTATCATTGGTTCGTGCCGTGCCTGACGTTCGCAACCCTACATCATAGAAAGGGTTCATCAAGTCACTCAGAACTAGGTTGACAACCACCTTCTTTTCTCAATATATTTGCATAATTCTGTGAAACCCAAGACTGCGAACTGTGCCATTCATATTGCAAGTTGTTGCATCAGCAGATTCACTGGGCTTCGTATTGCTCGAAGCTGAATGGCGAACATGAGACACGCCAAACTCTGATCTCGTGGTCCAACCAGATTCGACGACTCCATGGAATGTTGGTACCCACCGGTTTCTTCAATCAGATAAATTCAAAGACCTCAGCCAGCGCTCTCTCGATATTGAAACTACCCTCAGTCTCTCTACATTACTTGCGCTGTCATTAACTTCTTGGAAGTGTCCATTGCGCTAGAGCGCTTGAGCAGCTCGATGGCAGATGTCAATGACTCTTCCCCGCCGCGGGACCACCCGATGAGAGACCATAACAGAGGCAGTTCTTCCAGGGGATCTTCAGACGGAAGCCCGAGAGCCTCTACAGCTGCTCAACGGAGAATCTCTCGAGAACGAGTCTTAGATTTAGCCGCCCAAACAGTTAACGAGTCTTCTCCTCTCTTGTCGCCGCAGAATTCGGCGGATGCTGGCAGCGTCGCAGAGTCTACTATGACATTAACAGGGGACGGTGAGTCGGTGAACCGGAGCACGCTGTACTTGATGATATTGACGTTGAGTATTGGGGGGTAAGGACATCATACTAAGGATTCCAAAGAATGGAGTCGCCGCTCATACCCAGAGCTAACTCTGATGACTGACAGGTTGCAAATCGCATGGTCCGTTGAATTATCAAATGGTTCGGTACGTTCCTGATCTTGGGTGGTTGTTCCAAATTTACTGTATTAATCCCGGTGCAGCCGTACCTCCTCTCTCTTGGCCTCAGCAAGTCCTTGATGGCTCTTGTCTGGATCGCTGGACCGCTTTCTGGAACTCTCATGCAACCGTACATTGGCATTCGAAGCGACAATTCGCGCATACCGTGGGGCAAGCGGCGTCCATTCATGATTGCCGGTGGCCTGGCTACTATAATATCCTTGCTCGCGCTTGCTTGGACAAGAGAATTAGTTAGAGGGGTCATGAGCATTTTCAGTGCGGAACCGGAGTCGAAAGCTGTTATAAATACTATCATCATCGTAGCCGTCCTCTTTGTGTATATTCTGGATTTCGCGATCAATACCGGTGAGTAACAGCATCGACTTCATTGCCCAGTGAGTAGGTGGGATATACTGACTCTTGTCCGTTCTATAGTTCAAGCAGGAATCAGAGCCTTCATTGTGGATAATGCCCCAACCCATCAACAAGATTCCGCGAATGCCTGGGCCGGACGAATGACAGGCGTTGGTAATGTGTTAGGCTACATATCAGGATATGTCAACCTCCCAAAGATCATGCCATTCTTTGGAAACACACAATTCAAAGTCCTCTGTGTAATTGCCAGTGTCGCTCTAGGTGGCACTCTCGCAATTAGTTGTTTATATATAAAGGAGAGAGATCCAAGGGAAGACGGACCTCCGGCTCCAGAGAAGGATGGAGTCATTGGATTCTTCAGGCAGGTCTTCAGGTCTATCGGGAGGCTTCCTCCTCAGATCAGAAGCGTTTGTGCAGTGCAGTTTTTTGCATGGATTGGGTGGTTCCCCTTCCTCTTCTACATTACCACATACGTTGGGGAAATCTGTAAGATCACTATCCCAAGCTGTCCCGCAGCTCCCAAATCTCACGGCTTCCAAATTGCTGATCTGTCAAGATGTTTCGCCTTTCCTCGAGGATAACCCCGGTCTCACAAAGGACCAAGTCGACCAGCTCTGGGAAAAGGCCACCCGTGTCGGCACCTTTGCTCTTCTTGTCTTCGCCATAACTTCATTCGCTTCCAATATTTTTCTCCCCTTCATTGTTGCCCCCAGTTACTCTAATCGCAGGGCTGCACGTCATCCTATCCTCTCCAAACTCATCATCCGCTGGCTTACCCTTCGCCGCGCCTGGCTCTTGTCCCACATACTCTTTGCGGTGACCATGTGGCTCACTTTTTTTGTTCGCAACACTTGGCAAGCTACTGCACTTGTCGGCGTCGCCGGAATCTCTTGGGCTCTCACTCTTTGGGCTCCCTTTGCCCTCATCTCTGCTGAGATCTCGAAACGTGAAACTATCCGTCGTGGCCTCCTCCATGAAACCAACCGTCGGCATTCGGTGAGCGATAGCGACGACCAGGCTGGCATCGTTCTTGGTTTGCACAACGTAGCCATTGCGGCACCACAGATCATCGCCACACTTGGGAGTAGTTTTGTCTTCCGCTTGCTTCAGAAAGATAGGGGCGAGAGTGGGGATGATAGCGTGGGTTGGGTATTGAGGCTTGGTGGAATCGCCACGCTGGTCGCTGCGTGGATGACGACAAAAGTAGCTGAAGAGCGCGATGGTCCTGAAGGGTTTCTGCCTGTTGTAAGTGAAGAAAGAGAATCTCGTGGATAGCTCCTAGGTTAAGAGAAAGAGACACTTTCTGGGCGGTACACTGTACTATTAGTCAAGATGTCCGCTGTATCCGCTCGGAGGATATTCAGGGACTGATGTTCCTTCTTTCCTTGTAACATTCGCTTGGACATAGAGGATATAAACCGCCAATCAATGGCGAGAGGAGCTGATAAGGGACAATAGAGATTTTCGGCATCCTATCGGAACCATTAGTTTTCAAAAAATTCAGCTAATCTATTGGCCCGATATGGCTAGATAGCAATTTGAATCGTTGATTGTTGAGCGTTTCTGATGTTTAACCGGAAATCTCTAATAATAGAAATACAATACCATGTGTACCAACAACTTATCGGTCTGTGACATAGTGACATAGAGGCCTATATGCGATGCTAGTCAATGACAGGACGCTAACACACACGTCATACGTCTTCTGAAAATTTCATCATAGTGCTTTGTATTGCGCCAGCAGAAAGATAAAATATATACATTAGTTCTATAGTACCTTCATATAAACAGTTGACAACAACTTGAGAGCTTCTGGTATCCACGAACAGACGGCAGACATATCCACCAGCAATCTCCTGGCGGTCTACGGGTTTGCTCCAATGCTGCCGGCCAAGTGATCTTACGGTTCCCACGCATGCATCCGTCAATACATCCCGATCCTCCACCTTTGAACTTTTGAGTCCCTAATGATGTCCTTCCTCGCTGTGATGCTCCTCCTTCAGAAACAGGTATTCGTAGCCACAATACGCAGCAAATGCTACCGTTGCTATGCCGAGGCCTGGGAAGCTGCCTTTGAATCTGTTGAAGCGTGTGAAAGGTCCCGTATACCGCCATGCTTCGCTAGAGGTTTGTGAGTCTAAAGTTTCAAGTAGGCATCATCTGGATGGAGGGATCATGCAGATCTGAAGAGAGGACTTACGCTCGAGCCCACGGATCTTTAGCTGTCATGCCAACGGAAGCGGTGTATTTCTTCATGTCGAACCCGGTGTGATTTACTCTTGGAGACGGCATTTTCGGTGATTACTCTGTGCGCGGTCAAGTCAGCTCAAGGTCAATGGATCACCGAATCCAAAATAATGAAGGACGGATTTCTGGTACAACATACCTCCGGGTCAAAAACGATAAACCGTTATCAGGTTGTACTCTGCAACGCGGGGGTAACGTCTTGGGACTAAGATTGAGGTTGAGAAAGCCGGGCACTGATTGGTTGCCGAGCATTGCTAGGCGACACGGTTGGCGGACTTGGTCATCATTCTACTATCTCAACGACTTCAATCTCGGCGACAGAAACAGCAAATAGCCCCTAGGAGCTTAGAGCTTTTAGTTACTAAGCTTTAACCTATTCGTCAAGGTAAATTCCTCTGATCGGTATCCGTTTGCCGTTGATCTGGAGAGTCCTATCTGATAATTTTGTTAGCAACATAGCACGCAATGCCTCCACCCGCACGAGGAAACCTCTTCGGCGGTGGCCCTCAAGGGATGATGTCTTTTACACAATTACAACAGCAACAGCAACATCTTCAACATCACCTTTCACACTCACAACCTCCATCAGCTGGACTTCCCCCTCCATCACTGGGTGCACATCCCAGCTTCGCACCCAGCAACCCAAACACGAATCTGAATCCTTTCTCAGCGGCTAGTGGCGCCAATGCTGGCCTGGGAGGAGGGGCGTTTGGTGGTGGTGGAGGTGGGACAGGGCTAGCAAGCCATGCGGCACAGATGGGATTTGCGCATGGTGCCGCGTTACAGCAACAGCAGCAAGGACACGATACGGGAGCCTCAATGGGTAGTGTCGACGGCAGGAGTGGGTTTAGCAAGGGGAGAATACGAGATGTCTGGCGAGGGAACCTGGCACAAGAGATGGCGGTGTTAAGGAGCTTGGTGGAGAAGTATCCGTATATCAGTATGGTGGGTGGTTCTGTTTCCTTTAATCATCGAAGGAATGGTACAGGGCGTATTATCGCCGATCAGATGAGGGGATATTCTTGTGGGGGAATCGAGAAAGATTTTATCCGGTTACTTAGATGGGTCGATATCTTTGCGCCTAGTGATAGCTATCACTTTGGAGCATACTAACTATTTCTTTCTTTCTTAGGATACTGAATTCCCGGGCATTGTGGCACGGCCAATGGGGACCTTCACCACAAAAGCAGATTACCATTATCAAACCCTCCGATGTAATGTCGATCTCCTCAAGATGATTCAACTGGGCATCACCCTCTTTTCCACGGATGGCGAACTTCCCCCGCCTCACCCCTCCGACTCTTCTGGTCTTTCCACATACCAAAACAATCTGATACCGTGCCCTTGTACATGGCAATTCAACTTCAAGTTCTCATTACAGTCCGACATGTACGCCCAAGACTCCACCGACCTGCTCCAAAAATCCGGCATAGACTTTCAAATGCACGAGCGGCAAGGCATTGACCCGTTCGTTTTCGGCTCGCTGCTGATAAGTTCAGGCTTAGTCCTGGACGACGACGTCAAGTGGATCTCGTTCCACTCCGGGTATGATTTTGGCTACCTCATGAAGATCATGCTCTACAAACCACTTCCAGACGACGAGAGCGAATTCCGAAAACTTCTTGGCATCTTCTTCTCTGGGCTGTATGATATAAAATACTTGATGAAGCATGTCAGGTCAGACCATCTCAAACTAACCTGCAATGTTTCAGGAACATCGTATGCTGAATCACAGACAATCCGCAGCCGTAACCAATCCGTCAACGACACCCCCTTAACCCCTTCCGCCGCCCAAGTAATCTCCAACCTGGGCCAGAAATCCGGCCTCCAAGACATCGCCGACGAACTCGGTATCAAACGAATCGGACCCCAACACCAAGCCGGCTCCGACTCTCTTCTGACCGGCCGCATCTTCTGGGAAATCCGCCGCGTGGTCTTCAACGGTATCATCGACGACTCGAAATACCTCGGCCAGGTGTGGGGTCTCAACGGTGTCGGTGCACCCGCATCCGCCGCTGCTGCCGCCGCCGCTGCCAATAATGCCGCCGCACAGCAGCAACAGACGAATGGCGCATATCCCGGCGGAAACAGCTCAAACGGAGGCACCCCGAGCACGCCCAATACGCAGCACGCTAGCCTAGCGGCCACGACTCCTAGCGGACAACAGCAACAACAGCAGAGCGTGATGGGATCGCTGACGCCCGGAGGGGGAGGAGGTGTGTTTGGGGGGTTTCAATTTACGAAAGGATGAGTTTACTTTGAACACACATTTTGCATTGCGTTTGCTTGCCTGAGCCAAGGGGGTTTTTTTTTTTTTTTCACGAAACTCAATTCTCTCTGGTTTTGTCGTTGGGCTCATATATTCTCTGTATCACCCCATCATCCATCGGCCTCGCTTTCTCTCTCCTCCAGGCGTCTAATAGAGGGGGGGGGGGGGAAGTAAGATATGTATGTACTTACTACCCTTTACTTACGTCTTTGCAGTATGCGTGCGTGCGTTTTTGAAGCATTTCCCGGGATTCTCTTTTCCTCCTCCCCCTCCTCCTCCTCCTCCTCCTCCTACTCTTGTCTTTCTATTCCTCACTTTCTTGTCAGTCGCGGAGGGTTGGTAGGGGGGGGGTTCTAAATAATGGGAACATTGAAATAAATTTCTCTCTTGAATCTTCGAGTGATGACTCACCCCGTCGTCCTATTTACCCCCTTCCCTCCCGACAACATTAACTCTCCTCTCCAGCATCATCATCCATCCATCCATCCATCCATCCATCCATCCCATCCCAACCATTCGCTTCCAAGCCCTCATCCTCATTCCATTCCATATATTCCTCCCCATCACACACATTCAAACAAACACCCCCCCGGCCCAAAAAAAAAAAAAAAAAAAAAAAAAAAAAAAGGGGGGGGGGGGGGGGGGGGGGGGATATGGGATAATCCTAT
>JAJDMY020000089.1:0-68323 GCA_022345705.2 Sabuloglossum arenarium
ATAATAATAATAATAATAATAATAATAATAATAATAATAATAATAATAATAATAATAATAATAATAATAATAATATTTAAAATCGGGAGAGATCTCAATTCCATCGTCAAGTCAGGCAATCTTCAAAACGCCATCGCCGCGCGCTTGCGGGACGGACAGACTAAGAAAGAAAGAAAGAAAGAGAAAAAGAAAGAAGAAATGGGAGAGATGGCGATGTGGGTCTGTATCCAAGGCTTTAAATTTAAAAGAGCTAAACTAAGCTAAGTCAAGTCAAGCCAAGTCAAGCCAAGCCAATCCACGTCCGGGGATACGGAAACGAATCGAACGACCAAAAAAAAAAAAAAGGAACAATTCAATTTCTTCATTATTTTCATCCAACCTTCTCCTCGGGGGGCTTTTTCCCGTGTTTTGTTTTTTTTTGGGGTGGAGGCTCTTTCTGGGGGAAATGCATATGTATATGTGTATGTGTATGTGTGTGCGATATGCGATATGCGAGTAAGCCTTAGATTTTTAAGATTGTCCTTATGCGGAGGTTGTACGGGTGGGATAAAAAAGAAAAGAAGAAAAAAGAAAAGAGAAGAGAGAATTTATCGGTGGGAAGTTGTCGTTGTTGGATTGGAGGGGCGCACAAGCCACTGGTGTCATTGGAGGAAGGGTAATTAATGTATATAACCTCCTCCTAACTTCTGCGAGTTGGGATGGAGAGATGCTTGCTTGCTTGGAACTTTCTGTCCGACCAAGCGGAAAGGCAGGATTGATGCTGACTGTGGAATTCCCCAGTCTTTGAAGTGATCCGAGCATTGGTTCGAGAGAAGGGAATCCCTGGAACTCGCGGGTTCACATAGCCTTCGTCCTATCCTATCGTTCACTTCTCCCCAAGCCGTTCTCTGTGGAACCGCACGGGGAATATTCAGAAATGCATGTGTAACCAAAGCATCATCACATTTCCCTTTCAGCCCTGTCATTTCTCGGGTGTTGGATTGGCTCTCCACGCATCTCATTGCCTTGCCTACGTAAGACATCGTGTTGGACAGGCAGTAAGTGCCGTGTACCTCCTCATCTCCGTCCCCTATCCTGTCCACTTGAATCGCTATCCAGTGCTCGATGTCGATCGACAGTATCGACAGGTACGCATGACCTGTAGATGACCATCGTGTGCGCCTGTGTTCATCTACGGCGGTGCACTCTGTATATCTTAGTAACGCAACGTATCTTCCTGGTATGAGACCTTTCATGCGCGAACCAAGAAACCGTCCCGTCTGTCATGCTGAATGCGTGAGAAGTTCCACATGCGCAGGAGAAAGGGAAGGGTCGGCGAAAGCAGCCGTTATTAAGTTAGCTTCCGTCTTGCGCCTGCGTGTTACTTGCTTGGTTTCTTTTTCCTTCCAGGTAACATGGTATCGACTCGTCACTATCGCGTCAGTGCCGAGTTACAGATTACTGTAAAGAATCCCAGAGTTCCACAGAACTACTCTGGTATAGGATGTGCTCGACTGAACGGGAAAAATAAGCAGATACACGGAGGATATGAATGCCTGTCGCGGGGCGTTTGGTTGCTTTTTGGTCGTCTTTGGTCCGGCTCCTGAGGCGGAAAGAAGGCAGCAGGGCTGGTGGACGGGGTCATGTAACCGTGCACGCATCAAATCTCACCGCCAATTCACGTCGGGGCTAAACATATCCGCCCCATCTGCCCCATACCCTACTGCGTACTCGGTGCACCACACAGACGCACAACCGGCTCTTTTCGATTTCACATCAACCTGCTTTGACCCACACCCCGAGCGAACCTCCACTCCGCCTTCACCTCAACCTCTTTTATCCATACACGCGGAATTACCGCCATCGAACCCTCTCGTCGGTTATTCACTGCCGGCATCTGGCAATCGTGCAAGCATAACTACCGAACATGTTCGCGCAGACGAGTTCGCCGCATAGCTAGACGCTATTGAAGGTGCACGCCTGTCTCCAAGCACTCTACACGCTCCGTCGGCCTGGCACGAGACATCACCGGTTGCTTCCAACTCCAACTCCCATTGCACTCATCTCGAGCGCATCGCGTTCTCCTGTGCAAAGATGCTTGGACGTCTGCTTTCTTCAGCGGCATCGTCGCTCAATCCGTCAGTTGGAACTCCTTCATCACGGCCTACAACGTCGCTCGAATCGGTGCAGGAGGATATACACACACGCAACATCCTCTTTCCTGACGCGAGTCTCTTGCACCAGCCAAACGTACATCTTTATCCCCTCTCCGGAGGCGCATCATCACCAACGGGGGCAGGTGGATACGATTGCTACGGAGATCTCGATCTGGAGAGCCCGCGTGATGTTCGCATTCTGATCGCACAGGATGCCACAGGATCGCAAGGGAAGGCGGTTCTCTACGACTCCAATCCTCCACCGCCTACATCTCCCAAGACGGCTACGTTCCAGGGTGCACAATCCGCCTTCTCCACATCGGATCATTCGCAGTCACACTCATCTGCCAGTATCGCCAGCCCGGGTTTCCTACGCGCTAGGCGCCGAGGCACCCTTCCTACATCGAACCCTGCAGACATCTACCAGAATCAATGTGCTGGAAGCTTCATCAAACCAGAAGATGAGATCAAAGTCCTGACAGACTGCATGTTTGGTAGCGCGCCTCTGAGCTACAAGGGTTCGAGCACGAAGGTGCATGTCATTCCAACCGTCAGCAAAGCACAATCGAGGAGCCCGAATGCAAGCCCTGTTATCGGCGATGGTTCCTTCGGCCGGGCAGAAGGTCGAAGGAGGAGCCATCTCGCTCAATCCTACACGCCTAATAATCCTCCTCCTGGAGTAATGGCTACGAATACACCCGGTACACCTACCAGCAGCAAAGCCAGTGAGAGGAAGACTGTCATGATCACGAGATTGTTCTCTATCGCCATTCAACCCGCTGTTGAGAATCCCATGACTACACCTCAAAACTCTGTGGGTAGTACTCACAGCTTTCCGTTTCCGAGAATGACTGGCGCCTCAGCTCCGCCACCATCGAAGCTTTCCAAGGTGCCCAGGACTGCCATGTACGCCATTGCTCTCATACTGCAACTTCCGCCACAATCCGCGTCATCTGCAGCTTCAAGATCCGGACCGCTACCAAGCTCCAGCCGACGCATGTCCAATTCATCAAGCGGTCACGATATATTCTCAACGTCTTTTGAATCCGATAGACGCATCATCAGCTCTATCTTTACCGATCCACCTTTTGGCTTCGAGTCATTTTCTCCAATTGCAGGTGACGGCGATGAGATTATTTCTCAGCACTGGGATGTCATCACGCGGACTCTTTCAACGCTGCAGTCGAGAGCACAAGAACAGATCGTTGAGACTCTCAGGCAAGCAGAAATTGCATCGCCTCAAGTGGTTGGCAATGTCTCTAGAACACGGAGGACACTTGAGCTCTGGCCTGGCGTCTTGATGGATGACGAGACTATGAAGAGAGAAGTTGAGATTGCACGCCTCAGGGTTGTGCTCGGTTTGAGGATTCCGAGGGTGGTAACAGGTCAGGGCAGATGGGGGGTATGGAGAGAAGAGGCGAGATGGGTAGGACGCTGGGCAGGTGGGAAGGAGCAAAACTTTTTCTTCTTCAACCTTCTTACAGCGTTCCTTGGTAACCATACAGAATGGTTGGACGCACTTGGGCCTCCTTGGTACCGGCGACGCCACCAGCAGCAGCAGAGGGCTTCTTCAAACGAAGATCTGGCGATTCCCAGCCGTACAGTCATTGTCGCAACGGATAAGATGGCTGCTCGGCGCCTCATCTTTCTATTGTCTGCATTTTTGCCAGCAACGAGTACTGCAGGCGAAAATCACTCTCCGTACCGCCCTGTTACTTCATCTTCGTCTCGTGGATATTCCCAGTCTCCTCCCATGCCGTCGTTCATGAGGAAGGAGTCACTCCGACGAACCATCAATAAGAGAGCCAATGTGACCCGATCTAATACTCAGGCAGATGGGCCTACCAAATACTCTCATACTTCCACTCACGGCAACCTAAGTGGCAGTCTGCCTGAGGATTCTGCAACAGTTATCAACAATGGCATCCACTCTCGACGCACGTCCGATACGCAGTCACTGAAGTCGAGAAATCTATCAATTCCTAACAGCAATGGAGCGATATCTGCCACAACAACTACCACTGTTACTCCTGCTACTACTACACCACATTTCTCTACTCATCGGACCGATCCATCAACATCAGGAACTGCTCCTGAGCCACGGCCTGGGAGCAGCGGCAGTCTGGCGTCACTTAATCTAATGCATACGCTGAAACGAAACAATAGCACTAATTGCAGCGGCCAAAGCGCCGATTCCGGCACAGGTAGTGGAAGCCTTTGGGGAAGTTTGATCAGCGGCTTCTGGAGCAACCGAAGATATTCATCCACAGATGCCAGTGTGATCACAGCCGCCGATGAGGGGCTTGGAATATCTGGCGTCGATCAATCGAAATTCTCAAGCCCGACGACCTCGTCGAGTAATAAGCTTGAGCAGATGGCGGCGGAATCCCACATCTCCGCAGATGAGGGAGACCTCTACCATCAAGATCTGGAAGAAGCAACTCCGAATCGTACGATGGTTCCTTCATTGGACCAAAACACTACATTCTCAAGTCAAATCGGTACCCCTCCCAGCCAAGCTATTCCTGCACAAGCAAGAATCGTTGAGTCTCCTCTCAAGCTGTCGGTAGATGAGAATGATGGCGTCATTGACGTCGACATTCAACTCCCTAGCTTCCTCACCGCCTCCCTTGGCTCGCCTATGAGTTCACCGTCCACAGCAGGTTTCATGTCCGTTGCCAGTCTTGAAGGTGCCGCGTCAAGCTTCGGTCAGACCTCAGCTTGTCCTTTCTCCAGTTTGGAGCAGGAGACCCCTGTCAATGTTGCCGGGTGGTTGAAGAAATTCCACGCAGATTTTGCCCTCCAGGCAGTCAACCCTTACGAAGGCCTTGTGGACGACATCAAATCTTCAATGAAGGCTGAGCCTACCCCATCCCTGACCACCCTCACGCCCAGCGTTGAAGGCGGACCGGTCGACAAGTGGGTCGACGTGTCCACCGTTCTTATCGCAGACACGCGGAATTTCTCCATTACTCGCCTCCGCCTCAAGCGACGAGTCAAGCTTACCTCCGCTCGTCCGTCCTCCGCATCCTCTCCCAACCGTCAAACTACCGAAGCCAGCTTTCTAAACCGCTCTCAGTACGGAAATCCCTATCTCCCATCTCAACTCACCCCAGGCGTTGAAATGCTCGAAGGTCACCTTGAAGAGAAACTAGCCGAGGAATCCATCATGGACATGGATGGTACTCTCGTAGATGCCGTCGAGAAGATAATTGCTCAAAGCCATATCGGTGGTCCGGTGCCCCGCCATTCCTCCCCAAATTTCGAATCCAACGCCTCATCGCGCTCGAGTTCCCGGCGTCGCGGCCGTCGCGCCACGCGTACTGACTTGGACGCTTTGGGCATGACTGGTGCTTTGACCCCAAAACTGGAGATCCCCCGTGGAGAGTGCAAGAACATGGTTCTGGGCGCGCTCGAGCAGGTCGTCCATAGTGTGGCGTATGACACTGGTGCATACAGAGAGGAGCCGCAGGAGCCGACGAGAGGCTTTAGCAGCATGTTTCGGAAGAAGGTCGAGGTGGAGAGCACGCTTAGGGAAGGAGTGAGGAAGTGGCTCCGTGACGTTGAAGAGGCACCCTGAACATCGGATGGACGAAAGAGTCAGGAGTTCTCAATCACTTTTTTTTTTCTTTCCCAGACCTTTTCCACGTTTAAATTTTTTTTTTTTTTCGGGATCAGGACCAAGTATACCCTTTTACACGGGGTTTGGCACTAATGGCTTAACGAACCTCCTAACGACCTGCACGAAAACGAACACAACCAAACATTATATTTGTTCCTCAATCAACCATGTACCACCAATCACCTGGACAGACATGACCCGTTGTTTGTTCTCTTTACTTTTACACTTTACTTGCTCCTAACTTGAGCAAAAAAGGCAACGGAGTGGAGCATTCAACAAAACAGAACAAAACATCATCATAATTATTCCTTCCTTTTCTCTCTCTCTCTCGCAGGTTTTTTTTGGACTTGCCTACTGTTATCCCACCACCACTACTACTACTTGCTCCACCTTGTTGCTTCTTATCAGCGAAAGGCGTTTACAACGTGCACACAGCACGCAGGAGCGTTAGACTCTTGGGAGCAAAGCATTAGGTGTTCTTCGGCGTTTTCTGGGGAATCGGCATTGACCAGGACGTTCATCGCCACCATCGTCATCATGTTTTCTACTTGTCTTTCTCTCTGCCACTTCTCTCTCGACTTGTTCTCTCTCTCTCTTCTCTGTGATCTGATGATGATTTGCTGTCGTTGTCGGCGAATAGATGGGAGGGAGATGAGAGAGAGGACACAAAGGAAGAGGGGGGGGGAGGGGGGGGGAGACACTGAGTTAGCTGGACTTATATTAGTCGAATGGAAATGAAAACTTAATTGAATGCAAATATGAAAGAACAATTGAGAAGAGAAAGAAAAAAAAAAACTGGATAACCACGACGCCGTATTCATCGTTTTTTTTTTTTTTTTTTTTTTTTTTTTTTGGCGCGAAATCTCTCTCTCTCCTCTCCTCTCAAAGTAATAAAAAAATAAAAATTCGCAGGAGAGGGAAGGATGTTTGGTTCGTGTGCAAGGGGTGAGGTGAGTTGAGTTGGGATTGGCGGTTTAAAAATAAATAAATTAATAAAAAATTAAATATATATAACTATATATATATATCTAAAAAGGAAAAGATGAGTATAAGTATGAGTATGAGTACGAGGATGATGATGATGATGATGATGATAGGGGGGGTTTTTTTTATTTTTTTTTATTTTAATTTTTTAATTTTAATTTTTTTTTAGGTGTCTTGTTCTTCTGTCATTATATCTTTTTTTTTTTTGTCTCTTTGCATGGGAGCTTACACTTATCTCTTCCCCTCCTCCTCCTCCCACGAGAGGAAAGAGATATATTATTATTATTAAGCCTGAAATATATAGAATAGATATATAGTTGGCCAACTTATAGAATCCTCACCCCCTCATCCCCTCATTCCCTCATTCCCTCATTCCCCCTGACCCCTGAGCCCCCCCTGACCCCTGAGCCCCCTGACCCCCAGCTAAATACCAGACGACATCCTCACCCCTCCCAAAAATCATTTCCCATAACTCATCTCCCATCCTCCTCTCATCTTTCTCTCTTTCTCGAATCTCCTTCGCATTTAATTTTCTCTTTCCTTTCTTCCAAGCTATCTTCCCCTCTTTCCCCTCTTTCCCCTCCTTCCCCTCCTTCCCGGCCTTCCCCTCCTTCCCCTCCTTCCCAGCCTTCCCCTCCTTCCTGGCCCTCCCGGCCTCCTTCACCCCCAACCCCACAGTATCATTCTTAATCCTCACCTTCAGAGGATACCTAATCCCATCCCCCCGAGCACCAAGACCGAGCTGGGAATCAGGGTCCCAGCCGTGGGCACAGAGGTATTGGAGGCCTTTGTGGGTGCGTGGGAGGGAGGAGGGGGGCTGGGAGTGGGGGAGGGAGAGTTGGTGTGATAGCAGGGTTGCGTGGGGTGGTGTGGTGGGGGAGATGATGATGGGGAGGTTGCAGGTTGGGCAGAGGGAGGAGGGTTGGTGGGGGTTGTTGGTTTGTTTTGGGTTTTCGTTGTGGGTGGATGAGGAGGAATCTTCTTTTCCTTCTTCTTCTTCACTTCTGTCGCCACCACCACTTTTGTTTCTATCATTATCGCCATCATCGCCATCATCGCCACCACTTGGAGATTCTTCTTCTTTGGGTTTCTTCTGGAGAACTACTGAGAGGTAATAGTCCTGGATCCTCTTCTCCGAGGGTGGCGTAATAGAGGACGTCGATGTCGAGGTCTCTGTTGCGGGGACGAACTGTACGCGTTTCCGTTTGAGCCCGGCTCCGAATACACGTTGGTCTTGGAGAGGGATGAAGTATTCCTCTTCGTCGTTGTTCGCCATCGGCGTCGAGTAGGATAGTTGGGTATTTGGAGGATGGAAAGCGAAAGTCAGTGACTTGACGTGAGGCGACATGAAGGGCGTTAAATCTTGTCGTATCTTATCTAATACTATCTTATCTAATCTCGCCTCCGATCAGTCAATCGATCAATCATTCAATCACTCGCTTATCCGAGCCCAAGTAAATCTCCTCCCCAATGCCTTAACCCCCCAGGCCCAGACAAAATAACAGTAAATTCGAAGAAAATGCTCTATATCCTCTTCGAAGGCTTCTCCAACGGCCTCTCCGCCATCCCCTACAGCAGTACCCTCCTCAAACTCACAGCAACCCTCGCAATCATCTACCTCCTGAGGCGGTTCTTCGGCGGCTCCTCCTACACCTCCTCACGACCTCTCCATTCCAAAGTCATCATGATAACCGTATTTGCCTCCCCCTCGTAGCCCATACCCTCAGTCGGCTCATCTTAAATTAATAAATGACAGGGCGGCACATCCGGCATCGGACTCTCCGTCACCCACCACCTCGCCTCCCTCGGCGCGCAACTGATCCTCCTAACGCACCACCCCCCTTCAGACCCCTTCCTCCTGGACTTGATCCTTGACCTCCGAACCCGCACCTCCAATTCACTCATCTATGCCGAACACGTCGATCTCTCCTCCCTGCACTCCATCCGTCTGTTCGCGACTAAATGGCTCGACAACGCGCCCGCGCGACGACTCGACATGGTTCTCCTCCTCGCGGCGACGCTCACCCCGCCTTTCCGCAAGGAACCAGCCACAACGACGGATGACGGCGTGGAAGCCAATTGGGGCGTCAATTACCTAGCGAATTTCCAGCTTCTCACGCTCTTGAGCCCGGCGTTGAGAGCGCAGCCGCCGGATCGGGATGTGCGGGTTGTTGTGGCGACGTGTTCGAGCTATGTCGCGGGGAGGCTGGACTTTCTTGGGGATGAGGGGTTCTGGGAGAAGGGGTTTGCGAGCTCGGCCATTGGGAAGGGGAAGACGACAGTAGGAGCCTATGGCCGCAGCAAACTCGCCCTCATGATCTTCGCGCACTCCTTCCAAAGCCGCCTCAACGCCTACATCCGCCCCGACAACCACCCCCCAAACACACGCATCATCCTCGCCGACCCCTCCTGGACGCGCACACCAGGCATGCGTCGCTTCCTAAGTTGCGGCTCGCTCTGGGGTCTCCTCGCCTACATCCTCACATACCCCCTCTGGTGGCTGACTTTGAAATCCCCGACGCAAGGGGCGCAGAGTTTTCTGATGGGGGCGATGGAGCCGGGGTTTGGGAGGGGGGAGGGGGGGTGGTTGGTTAGGGAGTGTAGGGAGGTGGGGGTTTTGAGGGAGGAGGTGAGGGATGAGGAGGTGGGGAAGGCGTTGTGGGAGAAGAGTGAGGAGATGGTGGGGAGGTTGGAGAGGGAGGGCGCGGTTAGGAGGAAGAGGGAGAAGGAGGAGAAGGGGAAGGATGCTGAGGGGTCTGCTGCTGCTGCTGCTGATGATGCTCCTGCTCCTGCTCCTGCTCCTGCTGCCGGGAACACTTCCAATACCGATAAAAGCGGTACTCATAGTTCCAAGAAAAAATCCACCTCCCCACGCAACCGTCGAAAAGCCACCTAACCCCCCCCTTCCCTCACATGTACCCCTCCAGCATATAAGCATTAGCTAGCCAGTAAAACCAGGCATGGGCGTTCTCTCGCAGCAACTTTCCTCTCTCTCATTTGGAATCTCCACAAACACAATAGAATCTCGCTAGGGCCGAAATAAATAAATAAACCGATGATGAATGGATGATCGTATGCTCCAGAGGGAGCAAAGCAATGTCTTTATTATTATTCAAAGGACCAAACAGGCAAGCAGAGCGGGTCTAGGTTCGAGTACAACGTAGTAGGTAATAGAAAATTCTCTACTGTCGTTCCTTTTCAAGAGGGAGTTAATTTATTGATGATGCAAGAGACATGTATGCCTTCCCTCCCCTCCCTTGAATGAAGAAGTGTAAACACTAGAATAAGGATCGAACGTCTACCAATCCATCTTCAATCGCGCTTCCATCTCGGTGTGGAAGTCGGGGATATTGAGGAATTCGTCACCTAACCCCCCACAAACAACAGTCAGCAAAAATCCAACCCATATAGAACTAAAAAAAAAAAAAAACATCCCCCCCCCCCCTCCTCTCATCCAAAAACACGCATTCCCAAAAGAAAAGAAAAGAAAAACCCACCTCTAAAAACATCCTCCCACCCCATCATCGCCTCCCTCCCCCTCAAAACATCCAAATGCACATTCCCCTCCCCACCCAGAACCCCAGGCCTCCACTCACACCCCACAATCCTCAACTCCATACCGCGACGAATCGGCTCCGCAATCCCATACATACGACGAAGAGTTTCCATCTTAGTAGCCTCCTGCGTCGCGGACCAGTGTTTAAGACGAGATTCTAGGGGGTGTGTGTTCGCCGGGAGTTTGTGTTCAGAGGAGGCGAGGCGGGAGCGGAGGAGATCAGGGACGCCTGGAGCGGAGGGCGCGGAGAGAGAAGGATGTGTGGTGCTGGGGTTTGTGGAGGGAGGTGCGAGGAGGAGAGACTGTAGGGAGGGAGGTTAGTGAGGTGGGGTTGGGGGTTGGGTTGGTGGGCTTAGGGAAGGGAGAGATGATGATGATGATGATGATGATGACGAGCTTACCATGATGAAATTTCCTTGATCGTAACGTAACGCCTGCAGTATAATATTATCGATCGTTTGAATTTCGTCGTCGCTTTGAAGATAGGATGGAAAGGAAGAAAGAAAGCTCTGGTGTCTCTAAATTGTAAGATGATGAAAGCAAAAGCAAGCTTGGGGCTTAAACGTTAAAAAAAGGCTTGCTGCTTTTTAGGCGACGCATGAACAGCTTAAGTAATGATCAATGAAAACCGAGAAAGAATTTTTATTTTATTTTTATTTTATTTGTTTTTTTTTTTTTGTTGTTTTGTTTTTGTTTATTTTTTATTTTCATTTTTATTTTCATTCTTTAAATCAGAATGGACATACATAATACTCCCCGGAAACTATTTCCTGAAACCCCCCCCCCCCCCCCCAACCCCCACCTCCCACGTATCTTATTACATACTTACAACATCTTTTTAAGCCTAGGCAGAATAGTTAAGGTCGATGTTAAAGTTACGTAATGAAGCAGAGTTCTAATCTAGTGATTTTTTTAATTTAATTTTATTTAACAATTTTTAATTTAATTTTTTTTTTTTTTGGTTTTGGAAGGATGTGAGATTTAGAAAACCCCGAAATTTATGTTTGCTGTATCTTCTTACCTTGCGTTGTTGTCCGGGAGAGATAGGTATAGGACAAGAAGGAGGGAGGGAGTATTGGGGAGCATAGCATATACGCGGAGGGGGGGAGGGGGGGGGATGGAATGGATATCAATCAATCAAAGAATTAAAAAAAGATTTGTAAGTTATCTCGTTAGGGGATGGATGGGATGATAGCGCCAAGGTGGTTTGACAATGACAATGATAGAAGCAGATATATATATATAAGAGGGCAGAGTTTCACGTTCCTTTGTATGTACCGTGCAAAGATACATGGTTTCCCCGACACTCTATTCCCCACCGCCTTCTTCCGTGGGAAAATTAAAGATTGAATGTTTGAAAAGAAGAGAGATGAAAGTGTAAGAAAGTTTTGCCATGGAAGATAAAAACGATGATGCTATGAACTCCTTTCATTGAAGAAAACCCCTTAGGGGATATATATGATGATAGATGGATTGATTGAAGAATGAGAGAAAAAGAAAAAGAAAAGAAAAAAAAAATGTGGATATCCTGAACGCTGTAGCCCGCTCCCGGAACAAGACTTTTCTTGCGTCTGTCAGTGCGGTATATGGAAGGAAGATGATGAAAAGAGGAAGATTTCGGACATCGATTCCCCACGCAACTGATAAGAACTTTCGTTACAGCATGATATATAATAAAACGTAGCCCAACGCTTAGGAAATCGAGATGAAAGAACATGCTTTGAAATAAAAGAGGAAAGGTATAGATGTGAGATGGATGAAAAACGCCTGATGATATGTCGTTCCCGTTCCATGGTTCCCGTTCCATGGTTCCCGCCCAGCCCCCGTGCAGAAGAGTTTGCGCGGTATGCATTGCAAGTTTGTGAGTTTCCAATGTCTTTTTATGAAAAATGATCTTAACAGATTCATCATGCACCACCGTATCGTTTTTTCCAGTCTATAGGGAGCTGGTACTCGCTATTATTATCACCGTCATCCTCAATTTCGATGCCTTCATCGCCGGGACTTTCTTTCCGTTTAAGCTCTTTCATCTCCTCGGCTTTTCGATCCTCCCCCTCCACCTTTTCCAGTTCCTCCTCTGCAAGTACTCGTACGTCCTCAAGTTTCTTTTTCGCGTTCTCGATCTCTCTTCGACAGTCTCCGTCTCGAAGGAACTGATGTGCGCCTGTCTCGCATAGGCTCTGTGCGGTTTCTAACCCCGAGTCGAGGTGGTCGTATACTGTCTTCTCGCCTGTATTTCGTGTCGAGGCCCGTGGCATCATGAATCGAGACCGTACTAGGTCGGTGTCGTCTTCGGTGCGGGCGATTGATGTCCAGGTTTTCATCCGGGCGCTCATCTTGGCTTTTCGAAGGTTGTTCCGAGAGGATCCAATGTTTCGGACTAGTGCTTCAAACGTCTCCTGCACTGTAGAGTCGTAGTAGACAATCACCATTGAGCGAGTTCGATATCTATGTGTTCCGCTGACCGCCGACGAGACTGAAGCCGTTTTCCGCTTTCGACGACGTTGTTGGTCATCGTGCAATTTCTGCAGTTGCTCTACATCCTTCGTATAGTTGCGATCGGCCGCGGAAGCATTGGGATCTGCGTTGCTCGCAAGTTGTGACAGCTCAACCTGTCGGGAAAATATTCGAGCGGTGAGGTCGTCGAGACGGGATATCCAATCGGGGATGTTTTCGGTAAGGTGTACAAAACTGGCAGAGGCGTCCACTGTGTTCATTGCGAGGAGGGTTAGAGGGATTTTGAGACGAATGCGACGCGAAAGCGAGAAGGTGACCTGATGGATGGCGATGGAACGACGCCGACGATAGAATTGCCGATGGAGTGTGGCGGAGAGGTGGAGGTGGTTGGCAAAAGGTCGGGGAGCCGGGAGTAGTGGTGTGGAGGAATGGACTTGACCATGAAATGTTATGTTCGTATATGTGCTACGAGGCAGTGTAAGTACTGTACATACCTCGCACGTGCACGTTATGTTGAGTACTGCCTTTTGAGTTCGATCGACAGGCTCTGAACAAAAGAAAGGATGGCAGCCAACGCCCACTTGGTCTTACTGTGGGAACTTCTATGTCTCTTGGAAAATTAGGCTGGAGTTTCTTCTTTCGTGGAGAGATTGCGAACGGGAGGGAAAGACAGGCCAAGGCTAGCTGATCCTCCGGTCGCGTGCACGGGACGACCCGCCGACTCGGGTCATGAACGTTGTGAACAAAGAAGGCAGAGCAAGGTGGGGAGGAAATGGAAAACCATGTGTAAGTCGTCCCGGAGTAATGTCGCCAGTGATAATAATGTCCGACGAATAATCAGATTTAGGGTACGAAATCCAACAAGATCACAGAGGCCCGAGACAAGCAGTCTCAATGGGGAGAAAGGAAATAATAAGAGGGAAGAGCTTCCATCCCATGTCCCAGCCAGCCAGCCAGCCGATGACAAACAAAAGAAAACGACCTTGGCTTTGAGGGTAGGGATACCTGCTGTATAATAAACACAACTAAATGAATGCTGCGGGGCGCCTCGCGGTCGCCTGCATCGGAAACCCCGCCTGGCTTTCTCATTCGTGCATGAGTCTTGTATGAGCACGTCTTATATGCATGAGTACATATGCTGCTTGCACGGTGCTGGTGCGTGCTGAAATCCAGTTAATAATAGCTGACCCTAAACAGCGAGGTTTTGAGCGGTAAACAAAGAAACCATCGTTTGGGGTTATTCGCAGAGCGCGGAGTTACACAGTGGTGATGTTTGCTAGGAGGGATTCTGACCGGCGCGGCTGCATTGCAGCCGCTGGCTACTTGCTGTGTTTTCGTTGGTTCGGTCGTTCGCTCCCGTCCCGCGTGCCGACACAGGACCGCATGACATAGTCACGTTTTTTCTGACCTCTTGAGAATCTTAGCCGATATATCCGCGGTCATTCTCACACGCATTTCACACTCGCTTCTTAAAAGCGTGTCCGCTATCGCAGGAGTACGTACTCACACCTGCCTCAAAGATATATGCGTGCACCAGAAAAGCCAGTAGGAAATATTCCTTTTCTCCTTGCCGGCTCCGTTTCGCGCTGCGCGCGCTAACTTCGCGTATGAGATATTGGAAACAGAGTGTGGCTTTCGGAAGGCCATCGCGGGATCCATCCATCAAGCTTGAATAGGATTCCACCGTCTTGGTGTCCGCTAAAGAATCCCAATTGCGGACCACAGAGGGACCATGTATCCTTCTCATCCATACTCCAAGGGAGGTGCTGACGACAGCGGCAGAGCACCTCGGGCAACAATTAACAATTCTCCGGGCCGATCATGAGAGGTCTGAATTTTGTATCCTTGATCGCCGCTAATATCTGCCAAAGCCGGTCTCGGACGATCTCCGTATAAGTTACTCCGTTGTCGATGGAGGTGGGATCTCAATTAGGTATGTACGAAGGAGCCTGGACCTTTTTTCCTTATTCGGACTGAACTATCTGTGGTGAAAGGGGGCGTTTTTCTGAAACTCGTTAGCCCGCGTAAATTATTTGCTACGGAGTACTACGTAGTAGAAAAAACTGCAGAAGGACCCTGGGTATAAGACGAGTCGTATTCGTCATCAAAACGCCGATGGCGCCGGGTAGTATCGGTATGTAGTCGCCCGAATCTTAAAGGCTGTGACGGTTACATGCATAATACAAGTACTTTACAAACAATAGGCTTTGTTCTCCGAGCAAACTCCTAAGTATCAGGCCAGAGGACGTCTCGTTTTGAACTTTTTATTGGGGAGGCTCAACCGCGATAAGAACCTCCGTGGATTTGGATTTGCGATTACAGCTAACGTTGCTCTGTGGATCACGCGAGCCATGCTGTGCCATGTTGTTATCCAGATCTTGGAAAGGACCGCGTAGCCAGCATCGAGGTTCGGTCTTGAAGCCAAAGCTATCGGAATTCATCCGGATGTTTTGCTCGGTCTTACTAAACCTTCGCATAGCGAGCTGATAATGATTTCGAATTTCCGTCTCGCCGCGCCCAGTATTCAGACGTTAAAGCCACCATGCTTCGGTGGATCGCAAAACCTCCAGAGGCCGGCGTTTTCGGCCGCTTGCCGGACGATTGAAACCTCCTCAGGTCGGACCGCACGGTTGATGTCCTCATACCGCACACTAGACTTCTCTGCAGTCGCAATTTCTCCATGTTTAATAATATTTGTGTGTGATTGCGATGAAGATGTTGACTTTAAGGACGAAGAACCACGCCGAGGCTTTCCCACGTGTGCATCAGGATGATATTGCTCCATGATGTTGATAAACATATCCTTTGAGATATTGTCCGCAAGCCACCGCACGATCTATAGAGCAGTCAGTAGCGCAATTCTATGATGACGGTCCTCTTACGAACCTCCTGGCCTTCATCCTCTTTTCCAGGCATCACCAGATGTCGGACTAAAACACCTTTCTTGGCAAGTCCATCTGGGGCAAAGCATAGGTCGCCGACTTGAGCATGCATGGCCTCGATACTCTCCATAGCTGTCTCGGTATAATTATCGGCTTTCAAAAGTCTCTTCGACGTGTTGTTCTTCCAGACCTTGAAATCGGGAAGATAGATATCCACTAGGCCATCCAAAAGCTCCAGTGACGCCAGAGAATCAAAGGATGATGTATTATATATGATCGGAAGCTGTAAGCCCAGTTCGCGAGCATGTAGGATCGATAGAACAACTTGCGGAACGACGTGCTCTGGCGTGATAAGATTGATATTGTGAACTCGCCCAACATCCTGAAGCTTTATATACCATCCCCCAAGCTCCTCGGGAGTGAGATCGAAGCCGTTCCGTTGGTGAGCAATATCGTGGTTCTGACAGAACACGCATCGCAAATTACATCCAGAGAAAAAGACCGAGCCAGAGCCATTATGTCCTTGGATACACGGCTCTTCGCCAAAGTGGGGTGCAATAACATTGACCTTTACCGTCTCTGCACCGATCAGACAGACTCCCGTCTTCTCGTATCGATTGACGCCGCAGAGTCGCGGACAGAGATTACAGTTCCGGAGATGTGCGTAGGCGGCTGACCGTTTCTTTGCTGCATCTAGTGACGAGAGATGATGGTAGCGGGGAATGTAGTGGTCGAGGAGAAATGGCGGGGCCACATGGAGGCGTCTTATGGCAAAACCACCCGAGGCCTTTGCTGTAGGAAGACGAGCTAATGAAAGGAGATGGCGGTAGCTTCTCTGCATTTCTTACACTGCTCAAGGGTATAGGTGAACTCATCGCTGTAGGGTTAGGGTTGTTGAAGTATGAGCGGCTGAAAAAATGTTCCCCACCAACCTAACATTTGGACTTCGGGAAGGTCAGAACGCTGCAAATATTAAAACATAGCTACCAATTGATTGCAGCCAGCAATTAACCATGGACAAGGTTCCAAGACAGAAGGCCCCTTTGGGTAACCGTCAGAAGACCTCCACAGAAACGACAATCAGTAAGTTTTATTATTCCGCATAACGTCCGGCAAGACTGACCATTCCGCGACTTGTGCAGCTGACCCTCGTTTCTCCAACATCCATACCGACCCGCGCTATCGCCTTCCAAGTAAGAAACATACTCATGTCAAGCTTGACAAGCGCTTCTCGCACATGCTGCGGGATGATGAATTCTCCAGAAAGGCCTCTGTCGATAGATACGGGCGAAAGCTGCCGAAAGACACTGGAAAGAAGGAGCTGGAGAGATTTTACAGGATTGGCGGGGAGAGCGAGGATGAGCTGGATGATGATGAGGAGGTGAAGAGGGAATTGCAGAGGGTGGAAGGGAAATACGATCCTGCGCGACAGGGGGGTTTTTCGTCTTCGTCGGAATCTTCATCAGAAGAGGAAGACGATGATAAAGAGGGAGAAATGGACGATGCCGAGGGGGGCGGGTTTGGTTTACCTGACAATCAAGCAGAACAAGAAACGGATGTGCCCATGGGAGAAGTTTCTTCTCGATTGGCCGTTGTGAATCTAGACTGGGACAACATTCGTGCTGTAGACCTTATGGCAGCATTCTCAAGCTTCAGACCCCCTCAAGGACGGATATTAAAGGTGACTGTTTATCCGAGCGAGTTCGGACGGGGAAGAATGGAGAGAGAGGAGATGGAAGGGCCTCCAAAGGATATTTTTAGCTCAAAGGCGGAGGACTTTGGGGAGGATGAGAAAGATGAGAGTGGTGAGAGTGATGAGGAAATAAAACAGGCCATTCTGAAAGAGGATAAGGGTGAGGAATTTGATGGTGCGAAATTGAGACGATATCAATTAGAGCGCCTACGGTATGTGAAGAGCTAACACTCCCCCTATCGTGTGTTCTCCATGAGTTCTAACGCCTCGCTATATAGTTATTACTATGCAGTCATTACTTTGGATAGCCCTGAAACTGCTAAAGTGATATATGACGCTACCGACGGCACTGAATATTTGACATCTGCTAACTTTTTTGACCTGCGTTTTATCCCCGATTCTGTTTCATTTGAGGAAGATACGGCACGAGATGAAGCCACTGACGTCCCGGATAACTACCGACCAAATGAATTTGTCACAGACGCGCTGCAACATTCAAAAGTTAAACTTACATGGGATGCAGACGATGGAGTCCGGAAAGAGGTTGTAAGGAAGGCGTTTGGAAGGAGGGAGGTCGAAGAGCAGGACTTGAAAGCATATCTAGGGAGCGACAGTAGTGATGAAGAGGATGGGGGGCATCAGGGACCCGCTGACGGGAATCCCGATGGTGTGACAGCTTCGAAAAAGGAAGCCGAACGGAAACAACTGCGTGCCCTGCTTGGGTTAGACGAAGTTGCCACGGGGAGCGAAAAGAAGGGGGGTCCTGTGGGAGATATGCAGATCACGTTTTCATCGGGTTTTGCGGGCGAGTCTAAGGAGAAAGAGTCTATCTTTGAGGAGACAACGGTAGAGAAATATGTCCGCAAAGAACGAGAGCGGAAGCAGCGACGCAAGGAGAAAATGAAACAGGCTAGGGGTGGCATTTCCGAGCCCGCAGATGCGCACTTAGATTCCAGTAAAATTGCAAGGAAGAAAGAAGAGCAACATAATGAAGACCCGGTTGAGCTCTCTGCGGAAGAGAAAGGTCGAGATGGAAACAACGAAGACCTTGGTTTCGACGACCCTTTCTTCACCAATCACGCCGCAATCACGACTATAAAAATCCCCAGAGAGCGCAAAGAAGCCCACCGCCTAAAACGCGAGCAGCGCGCCCTCGAAGCTGCAGCTGAAGCCGCCAAGCGCGCAGAACTCGAGCTCCTCATGCTCAACGACGACCACATCACCACCAACCCTAACAACCAAAAATGCCAACACTTCGACATCAACGACGTCCTAAAAGCCGAAAAAGCCGCCAAGAACAAAAAAGGCAACAACAGGAAAAAAGGAAGCAAGAATACCGCAACAACAGCAGGAGCAGCCACCCAATCGGATTTCAAGATGGACTTTGATGATCCCAGGTTCTCCCGACTGTGGGAGGAACATGAGTTTGCCATCGACCCTACGAATCCCCGGTTCAGGAAGACGGAGGGGATGGAGATGTTGCTTGAGGAGGCTAGAAGGAAGAGGAGGAGGGGGGATGATGATGGGAAGGGGGGTGAGGAGAGCGCGGAGGAGGGAGGGAAGAGTAAGAAGAAGAAGATTAAGAAAGGTAGGGAAGAGGAGGATGATTTGAGAAAGTTGGTCGAGCGGGTTAGGGGGAAATATCAGAATCAGACTAAGAAGGAGAGAGGGTGATTGGGTGGGTGGTCTGGTGTTTTCTTCCCCCTTTTTAGAATTTTAAGGGGGCTTCGGTGGAAAATAGAACTCTCTCGTATGTCTGTAATATGTATTTACCTACTTACCTATTACGGCTAAAATAAAGCTTTCGAATGCCAGGAGATCTCCCAGTTGTTTGTAATAGGGGCAGAGCGCATGCGTTGATTGAAGACAAAGATATATCACTCATGGAGCCGCCATTGATAGTGTTCCTACAGCTCTCATTAATGGATTTTTCTCCCCACTACCTAACATCACAACCGTATCTACCTAGTACACAACCGGCCTCAATAGCCTCCACCCCCTCCCCATTTCCCCCGAAACCTCCCCTCCCATTCCGTAAAAAAAAAAAAAAAATTTTTTTTCTTGCCTAACTCAGGAGAGAGAGAGAAAAAGAAAAAAAAAAAAATTTGAAGTCTTTTTTTGTGGTAAAAGGGAAAGCATGTAATCTGTTCTATCTTTATCTAGAAAAAGCAAGCTTGTCATTGAGAGATTTATATCACCTCACCACTGCCTTCGTTAACGTCTTAACCACACAAACCCCTCCGCTCTCTGTGATTAGCCTCCCTACCCCAGTCGCCGCTGCCGTCGCGCTTCTTTCTCCCTCAGCACTCAACTGCGGCACCGCCGCGCTATCAAACCCCACCTCCAGCTTCTCCGTAGTCGTGAACCCAGGCTGCAGCATCTCCCAAATCTTCTTCTTAGGATTCAACTGCGCCTCGGGCTCTCCCTTCCAGCCTTCAAAGTACACCCTCTCCCCAGCCTTCGCATCAGCCGGTGGCATAACCAATTCCACGGGTCCCTTATGGCCATCATCAGTTTCTCCCTCAATAGGTCTAGGGGAAGCCGCGAGGACCATAGCACAGGATTTGACGCCGCGCATAGTGACGGGTTTGAGGTTGCAGACCACGACGACTTTCCGGCCTTGCATTTCTGAGAGCGGGACGAGGCCGTTTAAGCCCGAGCAGACGGTTCGCACGGTTTGCCCTTCATGGTCGGTGGTGTTTTCTTTGCCGGGCGGGTCGCCGCAGGCGATTGTGGAAACGTAGAGAGAGTCGGCGTTGGGGTGATTGATGGCTTTGAGGATGTGGCCGACGCGGAGGTCGATGAGGGACGGGGTGAGCGGGGCTTCTTTTGCGGGGGCTTTTGGAGCTTTGGGAGCCTTTTCTTTCTTCTCCTTTTTGGGGGCTGCTGGGTTGGCAGCAGAAGTTGCCACGTCTTTGACAGCCTCTTTGACTTCAGCTACTTTTTCCTTGGCCTTGTCCTTCTTGCTCTTCGGAGCCTCGACAACTTTCTCGCTCTCGCCCTCGGCAGCTGCGGCTGCAGCTGCCTTCTCCTTCTTCCGCCTGTCTTTCTCTTCCTTAGGGTCCACCGGCTTTTGCACAAATATAATGTTATCCACATCTACAACCACCTTCTCATCCTCTGTCAGCTTGAGCCCGAAGATTGGCGCATTCTGCACGAAGTCGATGAAGCGGACTATATGATGATATCCATGTTCTCCCGTCCTCTGCTCCGGCGTCCACTTTGCGACTATTGGAGCAAGACGACCGTAGAGTGCTAAATCTGCAGTGGAGGGCTTTGCTCCCAGAAGCGTTGTCCTGGTTGAGAGGTGAGCGTTGAGTGTTTTGAGTAGGTCTGTGACTTTGGTTGTATCCTCGGAGGGCGAAGCAAGACGAGCGGATAGAGTGAGCCATTGCGCCACCTCAGCGTTTTCGATATCGATGTATTTGATATCTGGAAATATTTTCGGTGACAGGTGTGAGATGATGGTGTTGGTGCCTTGAACAGCTGAGCCGGAAGGCAAGGTGAGGACAGACCGGGACTCAGAGGCATCCGATTTGGTGGTAGAAGGAGGGAACGCGGAGGGGAAGGAACGGTGGAGCAGTGTGAGGACGGGTTCGGACGGTGAGATGGAAACTGAGGTTGTCATGGTGAAAAATGGAAGAAAGGCTGTAGGAGCGGAAGAATTGAAGGATCGCGTGAGGAGACGAGGCACAGCAGTACGCAGCAGTGTCCGAGACAGCTTGCAATATGAAGCCAAGCCCAAAGAGCCCTTGCTGTGCTCAACTGATCAATTGACAATATTGTTGTTGTTACTTAGATTTTGGCGACAGTGATCAATCGAGTCACAGCTAGGAGGGGTTGGTGGGATGTGTTGCTTATATAAAATGAGTCTTGGCATGTTTACTCGAAACAAATCAGTTATTGCAGCATTGGGGATTTCATTTCTACAGGTCCCAAAGAGGTTCAAGAGATACACCTATCTGAAGCGCCCGTGCCTGACGTGGATTATTCTTGCTTGAGAGTCTTGGGAGACTGAGAAAATGCTTTGGAAATCAGAGCCAAAAGTTTGTCGCCGACCCACTTCCGTAGTTTCCTCTGAAACGCTAAAACACCACCGCCCCCGTAAATACTGGTCTCATTACCTTCAAACTTCAAATGCTGCAAAGCTTTATGTAAGTTAGTCTCAATATGTACTCAAGTGCTCATGTGGAGGCCATCGACGCGAATAAAGAACCATAGTAGATGCGCATCCCAACTCCTGTCAGACGAGAGTCTCCTGAGGGACTTCCTGGGTTTACTACTACTTCTTAGACGAGAAAAACCCCTTCTTTTTCTTCTCGGGATCCTTGTCCTCACCCCCCTTGTCTTTCCCACCCCTCTTACCGAATTTCTTTGAGGTGAGACCTTTTGCAGGGGCCGGTTGAGGAGGATGTTCTGCTTGTCCACCGTCTGATGCTTTCCCGTCAGGGCTGAGCGTGATAGAAGCTAGTGCTGCAGTGGGAGGTGTCTGAGCTGTAGGCAGTGGTTTGGGCTTTGGTTCCTGCTCGAAGAGATGCTGTGGAGCCCGTGGCTTCGGGCGCTCAGCCGGAATATCTAGGCTACGCTTATCAGCGCTCAAGTCGCCCAGTTGTCGAATGAATAGCGACGGCGTGACCATATGCGAGGTTGCCAAAAAGACATCCCGAGAATTGCTTTTGGAGATTTCATAACATGTCCGGGCTTCTGAATAAGTCGCTCCACCCGCAATGAAGACTATGACTCTCTGTCGTGGCTCAATTGACGATAGGCGGCCCCTTGCCCACGTTGGCTTTGCACTACGCAAAGAGGCTTGGGATTGTATCTCTGATCCAGTGGCGCCTTCAGGTGGGGCATCAAGCTGGGGTTTGGTAAAGGGGAACACCACTTGGTCGAGAGTTCCTTTTAAATGGCCTTCAAGCAGTAACTTGAGCGCTGGCTCAAATCGCGAGAGAGCGTATTCTTCTAGAGCGGCCGCGGGAGCTTGTTTTTTCCCAAACGGTGGCTGAGGAGGGGTCTGCTTATCTTTGAGGGGTTTTTGTGTTCGTGCACCCAAAAGTCCAAGGTTTTGAATGGCCTCCTCTTCCTGAAGAGGAAGCTGGGCATGGGCGAGGAGCTTGTGGGTATCAGACGGCAGAAGGCCATCTCGGTACAAGAGATATAGCATGATAAGGCGTAATCTGTCTTTAGGAATAATGCTTTCATCGTCAAGTAATCGCACGACCTGGTCGGCCAAATTCTTGGGTTTCCGGTAGTCCTCATCCATTCCAGTCGCAAGTGTCTTGTTGCGCAGCATGTCAGGTTTCCAACCTTTCTGAAACTAAGACGATCTCAACGTACCTGTTCTACGGATGCAAGGTCTGGTAGCTTATGCCTCTGAAATATATTCATACATTCCTGAGCCATACTGAGATGTAATGAATAGGCATCCTTTAGTTCTTGAAATTGTGGCAGCCCTGCGAGCATATCCTTGATCGCATTCAAGCTGTTGGCATCCTCGCTACTATATTCAGCCAACTCCACAATTAGCCTTGCAAGCCCCAACAGTATCTACGGGATAGAAGCTCACGTGTTAGTAAAATGTGGGTTTTCGTCAATAAATTTCTTGAAATCTTCCATCAGCTTTTCAATGGTGTCCTTCATATGACGATGTCGATTCTCCACCCAGATCCTGTCTTTTTCTCCAATCTCCATGTCTTTCTCTTCTTCATCAGGCTCGCCCTCTTTAATGATAGTTCTGTACATTATCTTGTCCCCCTCTTTGATCGGTAATAGGTCATGTGCCATGGCTTGGTAAGTGAACTCATGTATCAAGGGGGAGAACAGGTCCATTGATCTGTCTGTGATGAAAAGTGCGCCTCGTGGTCGATTGGTAGGAGGTGGGAAATCGGAATGGAATTGGGCATACGCATCAAGCTCTTCTTGAACAAATCGTGCAAGATGACTAGAAAGAACGCTGGCCTCGTGAGATGGGTTTCTAGGCCGGTAGTAGCGTATTACAGGATACTCGCCGAGCGAGATGCAGATAGAAACAATCTTCAGATTTTACAAAAAGATCAGCAACATACGGGTCAGGAGGAAGTCCATACACCAAGATTGACTGAGCCGACAAACCTTCTGCGTCAGGTCACGCATGTGACCCCGAACCAAGTTATTACAGGCTGGATGGAAAAGTATTGGAAAGCTCCAAGGATCTCTGAAAGTGATCAGATGTGACTCGCGAGGGAAGAAGTCTATCGATAAGGTTTTGAATTCTGCGATTTGTTCTCGTGCCATCTGTAATGCATCAATCCTCCTGCGATCTTGGGTTTCAAGTACTACACATATCCAGTCAGTCATTAGCATCCTAAAACCTATCTGGGAAGGCAACCCACATGCTGTCCAAACCAAGTACGACTTCCTATACCGCCGTCGCGAAAAGTCGGCCATAAGGCAGTCCACAATGTGAGGGAGGGGCGAGAGAAGGTAGACGGCGTCCATATCCTTGTTCATCGGTCTTCGATGCTCGATTTGTTCAATGTCTATTGTATAATAAGACACGATGGTGGTCAAATGGGTGGAGCGGATAGACAAACTCGTAACGTTCTCATTTAGGATATCGTCTTCCTTTACGACATTGTCTATAAGCTTCTTAGTGCCCTCGTCTATAACGAGCACCTTCCACTGGATGATCAAATCGTCTCAGCCTAGATTCTGTGTCTAGCCTCTTACATTCCCATACTTACTTCTCCTCGTGCAGTATTTCGGACGGCATCCAAGATGACTGCAATTCCGTCGGGTCAGCCAGAACCATTCGACAGGTGATGGAGCTTGAAGGGATTTTTACTGTCGCGTTGGACGTTAATTATCGAGAGGCCCATAATTCAGGAGGGCAATGTTTCCTGGTGAGCGGGCTTGAGCGGAGCAGAAAGAATGGGAAATTGGCTGGGTCGAGGGTTAGTCAAACAAGAGAGACCAGTCGATGTGAATTGTTGGTCATTCACGGCGTATATGGAGTAGCGTAGGTGGTCCTGCTGCCTAGATGGAAAGTGAAAGGCCCTTACTTGCTTACTGAGGAAGGTGTCGGAGCTTATTTTTGTCTTGCCCGCAACATGACGTGCAGGTTCGGAATGGGAAGAACTATAAAGCCGTGAGGCTCTGCGAATTATGCACATCTCCATACACGGCACTAAGATATCGCGTCTCGTCTCATCCCATCTGGCCGTCTTTCGGTGCAATGGACATATGCCTTTGTCTGCTACAACTATGCACTGCCTGGTCATGCCCTTTATAGAATATCGGCTGGGCCAGTGCCTGTTCTGTGCGTTCCGCGCTGAACAACGGCCTGCAATTCGGTCCACTCGCATCACATCACGTCAACTCTCATCGAAGCTCAGTCAAGGGTTGGGGGCGTCAAGGATAGTTCTGAGAGAAATAAATTCGAGAAAAGTTCGAAGAATAGCTGTGAGCATGAAAGCTTGTCACGGGTAACTTCAATCTAACAAACGTTGCAGGGAGGCTCTCAAAGTAATCTTCCGTGCGAACATGCGCTGCAAGTCCCGAGAAGACGCTTCGCAGATAATAACACTCTCTCGACTTCCTTGCGAGAAAGGGTATCATCTCACAAGATAAGGGGCTTAATCCAAGAACAGCTCTGCAATATCAAAGTCAATATGGAAAATATTTTAACACTGCAAACCGAGGGCAAAGATCGTGACAAGTTCGAAATGTCCTTTGCGAAGTTCAGTGCAAGCATCATATCCCGCCACAAAATATACGACTACACGAAGTTCTATACTTTCCGGCAGATATTTGTGGAGAGAGGTCTTGCGGGACTATGCTTAGAGCTAAGGCGTGCCTTTTTCAACTACATACTAGACTCGAAATCAACGGAATCTCTAGTCAGTGATAAGGCAAAACTCGCGGACTTGCGATATCCAATCGAATGGTTTCCAGCTACAAGAGCTAAACGAAGGACTATACATCTCCATGTGGGTCCCACAAATTCCGGCAAGACATATCATGCTTTAAAGAAGCTGGAAGAGGCCAAAACCGGTGTTTATGCAGGTCCGCTTCGACTACTAGCTCATGAAGTTTACACTCGACTTAATGCAAAGGGGATGCCTTGCAATCTCATCACTGGTGAGGAGAGAAAGGTCGTAGAGGGAGCCACGGATGCAAAGATCAGTTGTACGGTGGAAATGGCTCCTCTCAACATAGATTTGGATGTTGCCGTTATAGACGAGATACAATTGATCGGATCGCCCGATCGTGGTTGGGCTTGGACACAGGCATTAATGGGGATAAAGGCCAAAGAAGTCCACCTATGTGGAGAAGAGCGGGTCGTCCCGCTGATTGAGAATCTGGCGTCGTTGATGGGAGAAGATTTAAAGATCCACAATTACCATCGATTGAGTCCTTTGGCAGTGGCCAAAGAGAGCTTGAGTGGCGACTTGCACGCCCTGCAAAAGGGTGACTGCGTTGTGTTGTTTTCAAGGGTTGGCATCCACGCAATGAAGCAGCAGATTGAAAAAGAAACTGGGAAAGGATGTGCGATAATCTATGGAGATCTACCACCCGAGACAAGAGCTCAGCAAGCCCGGCTTTTTAACGATCCAAATAGTGGCTATGATATTCTCGTGGCTAGTGACGCTATTGGTATGGGGTTGAACTTGTTAGTATCCCATCTCTCGCGTTCCAATCCAAACCCTAACTGGTAGTTAGGAGTATTAAGCGTATCATATTCACAACAACCCGAAAGCGTTTTGGCGAAAAGAGGTTCCAGTATTTGACTGTATCAGAGATAAAACAGATCGCTGGCCGAGCAGGACGATACCGGACCGCTGCGGATGATATAAAGAGCTGCTTAGCAGTATTGGATGGTAAATATGAAGTATCTGCCAAGGCAAACACCATAAAACTCAAAGACCCACGGTCAAATATCGGTTATGTGACGGCGCTGTATGACTCAGATCTCCAAGTCATACGAGACGCCATGGAATGCGACGCCGGACCCATCATGACAGCAGGTATCGCACCACCTGCCACAGTGGTTCACCAATTCGTGTCGCACTTTCCACCAGACACACCGTTCAGCCACATCTTGCTTCGCTTGTACGAGATCTCCCAGCTCAACCCCCAATTCCACCTATGCAATTTAAGGGAGCAAATGAGGATCGCAGATTTAACTGAGCCCATCAAAGGCCTTTCCGTCTCCGACCGGCTGGTCATCTGTAACGCTCCAGTGTCCTTCAAACCTCGAGTCCCAGAAATGCTTCAGGCATTCGCAGCGCGTATCGCCGAACAGCGCGGAGGCCCACTCCTCGACTTCCCTGAGGTCCCGCTAGAAATCCTCGACCAACCCATCATGCTAGACAAAGCCTACCTCTCCGACCTAGAATCCTTACACAAGGGACTGGCGCTATACCTCTGGCTCAGCTACCGCTTCCAAGGCGTTTTCTCCAGCAGAAACCTAGCGATCCACGTAAAGGAAATGGTGGAGCAGAATTTCGAGAAGGTGCTCTCCGAGATGTCATTTGCGCCTTCTGCGCGCGCTCTTAAGATGCAGAGAAAGTTACAGGATGAGCTCGATCTCTTCAAGAAGGTATATAGAGCCACTGAGGCGATGGCAAAGAGGAGCCCTAAAGTAAGGGAAATGTTGAATATGTTTGGGAATGCCAATGCGCAAAACTTCGTCGAATCTACGCCTTGAGCCATTGCCCCACACTTTTTTAATTTTTTTATTTCAACACCAACAAAATCAATTCAGTCTCCAAAATACATATCTCCGATTCCTCATCTATTTCTCCCCTACACGATAGGGAGAGATTATTCGTTATATGTATGTACTAGTAGATAGATAGATACGGGCATATACGTTTTCCCCACAACACTGGCCACTGGCGTCATACATGTCGCGGCGTGTTTTGTATTTATCTCCTGTTTAGGTTGAATGCTTGGAATTCAGCGCATTCGACAAAACATGTACATACATACATACATACATCGTACCTGTGGAGTAGGCACTTCCAAAATATCAAAGCTCCTACTAAAGCAGAAGGCCATCACCACTTCGTGATCACGAGAAGTGAATCTTTCTTACGGACTTAAGCCACCTACATTCACGCTCTTCATCAAACAATTATTCTTTCAATTTAAAAAAATAAACATTTCCTCTCCACTTATATACAAGAATACGCAAACCAACTAAACTAATCGTCGTATTCGCAAATAATCTCGAGAATCGCGTTTCTCCTCTCATTCTACTCTAAGTTCTTAAGTTTCTTCGTCATCATCATGGTCAAGAAGGTCATAACTCTCTACCTCCCTTATGCTTGCTCCGAGCACACAACACAAAAAAAGAGAAAGGAACGAAGTAGGAAAGACGAGGAATCTCGCTGCAAATAGAATAGAAAAGAAAAGCAAAATGCTAATGCAAATTATATGCTTTGCCTTTCGCTTCATATAAAAGGATTGAATTAAAAAAAATGGTCGCCCGCCCACCTCCTTTACGCATTACGAACGCATGCAAGACATAACCCCACCAAATAAGTAACATGACATGAAAACCTGGTCCTCCTTCCTAACCAAACTCTCATTCATCCACCTCTTCAGAAGTACCACCGCAGCAAACGTGGTCAATACGTTGGATGTGTTGGGGTGGTTGTTCCGTTGGTCGAGGACATGCTGTATGGTGCCTGAAGAGTTCGGTATGCTGTTAGTCTCCACCCCATATCAGTCAATGGTGAAAAAAGGGTAGTAATATAGAAACTGGTCATATGACAAAAGTCGAAAGAGTGAGAGATTTTGCTTACGAGAACTTTCTTTGCGTTGCAGATACGCCAGGCGAGGTTCTTGACGCAGCCATCTGCTTTGACGACTTCTGGGGCGAATTCAATGCCGAACCTAAGACGGTGTCAGTGAAGTTTTAGTCTTGAGCTTGGGTGGGTAAAGAGGACAAACATATGTTGAACAGCAAACACTACTCTCTTTGGATACTTGGAGTCTCTTCCAGCTAAGGGACCGAATTCCTCGTCTACCGTATTCGGCGCAATCTCGGGATCGTGGTCGAAGCAGTTTCGGACTACTGGCAATAAAGCTTTTTCCACGGCACCCCTTAGGCCGCCGTTGGCGTCCAGCTCCACATCGTCTTCATCAAACCTACCAATCCGGATCTCAAAGGGTAGTGAAATGGCCATGACATTATGTTTTCCGTCATGATGATATCGGAATTCAAAAACGCCTGGAGTCCACCAGAGCTTGTCGCCCCGAAACTCCATCTCTCCCTCAAGGTGGTCTTTGTCTTCTTCATCACCCCGCTTAGCGGCGGAGACTGGAATATCACTCACTAGAATACCCTCATCTGCAGAGGATGAGTCATACTTTCCTGGCGTTGTAGCTATCCATCTCCCCGCTGATGCAATCTTCGTAACATCCCGGGAAGCATTGTCCACAACCTGGTACAGTCCAATCCAGTCCTTCTTGCTATGATTCAGGGGCGCCGTCCACTTGACCTTGATCGGAGTGCCATATTCAAATACTTTAGTATGAAACCCGTTTCTCCTTTCCACAAAATTCCGTGCATATGCACCTTCCTTTCCATTGGCATCCACAAAGGCCGCCGAAGCGGACAAGGGCACTCCTTCAATCTCGAAGCTGTAGTCCTTTGGGTCGTAGCCTGCAAGATCGGGAGCAAGTCTGGTGAGGCTAATCCGGGCAGGGTACTGGCTGAACAGAGCACTAGCATCCTTTACAAAAACCCCAACACCAGCCGCAAGTTTGGGTCTGGCAGACTCGATGAAGTCTACCACAAATTCCACTGTCCCTTCAAGGACCCTGTCCATATTCCCTTGCCAGTTCTTCAATGGTGGAGGTAAAGAACGCTTGAGGCTCTTGACTAACCCTGCTTCTCGCCTCATATTACGACCGTAGAGTTTCTGCATATGCGGCCTCTCCACGAATTGTATGAAGCTAAGGGCAAGAATGTGACTCAAGAGCGCAAGACAGAAAATGACAGTGCTTCGTGTTATCAGGACGGCCCCCCATAGCCCTGCTAGACCTAAGACTCGCTCGGGATTGTTCAAGTAACGGTATATTCCGCTGTACGTCAGCTTTGGCGCCTGATCGAAGAAGAAATCCCCAAAGAACCAGCCAAACTCGCTCAAGGAATCGTAGATGCTGAAAGCTGTCCAGATCTGCAACGAAATGAGCATTGCACCGAGAATGTGCTTCAGAAGCACGAGGCCATAGTTCCAGTCACTTGGGAATGAATACATCTTCCAGCTTGCGGCAACAAAACCTGCGTGGCACATTGTCAAGCTGAGGTGGTACATCCCTTTCCATTGCCTCCAGGCTTCTTCGGGAGATTCTCCAAACTTGACGAAATGCCGTGTCCATGCCTTTTCGGTAGATTGACGGTTTAGGATGAAACCTAGGCCGATTGAGTACCAGAGCCGCCAGGATAGGGCATTCAGGACGAAGAGCGCTTGATAGATAGGAGTTGACGGCGTAAGCGCCGTCAGCAGAAACATATAGATCTGTAGTAGAATGACAGAGATATCGGTGATACGAAAAAGGTCAATATTCTGGAGGCCGAGAAGATTATGTACCGGAGAAGGCACGGAGGGAGCTGCCATCGTATCATCCCACATATCATCGGCTTGTGTAACCTGAACGCCCGAGGGCTCTGTAGTAGAGATATCTTCCTGGCTCTTTCCTGCGCGTCTACGAGGCGGCGGCGGGTTATATGTCTTCTCGATGTGCGGATTTTCCACCAAGATCAAAAACGCAAATTGAGCGGCATGCGCTACGATTGAAATGAAGAGGACTTTGTAGCTCGCTGCGAGTAATGAGATACCATAGTAGCCGGCGTATCCTACGGAATACATCGGATGAGGAGCCATCTCAAACACACCATCGAAGGTCAGCTCCTGATCGATCAGATAGAAGAAATCACCCCAATACCAAGCATAATCTTTTACAACTCGGTGCGCGTCGAGCTTTACCCAAAGATTGAAGCCAACCAGACCCCAGCCAGTAAGCCAACGAGCAATTGTCAAAAGAACTCCCTCTCCAGCCGGGCGTCCTCCACACGCCACAGCGAACAGGCAATATGAGACAAAGTCACACATTAAAATCAAGTCCACAACTCGACGAAAGACAAGCCATGTATTGTACTCGACCGGAGCTTCCTCAAAACTATAATCTTTTGGGATCTTCGTTTCCATCTCGCGTTTGATGATCTTGTATAGTTGCGGATGTGGGTTTTCTCCTGTCGTTGGGTCTACGAATATTTTCGATTTCTCTGCCCACTTCACCAAACGGCGATCGTGAGATTGAATTTGTAGTAAATAGCCAATTCCCACATTATAACACCCACGCCAGAAGAGGAAAAGAACGGCGAAGGTGGGGATGCGCAAGGAAGACGGTAGGATATAGAGTATCAAGATGAGTAGCCCGAGAATTGCGAGGACAACGAGGTCGGAAAGATTTTTTGGTTGCTTGGGAGAGAGTAACTGGGACACCATATCATGCGTTTGCGGAACGGTGAAAACTGCGATCTCATATCTTGGTTAGCAGGCAATGTTGCAAAAGAACCAAAAACTTCCTTCATGCATGTTCAGTCCGATATACGTCCGATGAACTCGACTGAAGCCACTAATGTGTTATTGAAGCACTTACCCGTCCCATCTGGCGTCCTCCCGAACGTTTTTTTCTCCTTTTCTGCCTCATTCCTATCTGCAGACTCTTGATCGAGTTCTAGCTTACAGTCGTCATGAAACCTGACAGGCTCTTTGCGCGAAGGCTGTCGTGCTCTAAGACCCACTCCATTGACTCCATTTGCTCTACCGGCTCCATTGGCCAGCGGCTTCTGCGGCTCCACACTCATCTCGGAAGGACTTGACGAAATGTGGACGAACCAAGCGAAAGTTGGTTCTAATGTGAATTCACGCCAATTGGTTATTGCAAAACTGCAGGCGGCAGCGAAGAGAGTGAATATTGCCGACTAGATATAGGGGAAGAAGATAAGGACTCAAGGGCGTTTAATCTAAGAGTGTTCACAAGACGAAGGAAGTCGACGTGGTATCAGGTAGGAATCCATTCGCAGACGGTGGCTTAAGAACATGCAATTGGAGTCTAGCGCGGCTGGTGTTCCTTTGGGAGATAAAAGTGAGTGAATGGAACACGGTTGCCCACAGCATTTATGCGTGTTCAAGTGTGTGGAAGCGGGAACCAGGAACCACGAGACCAGCACCAACCAGCGTCAATTGCCTGTTCGGAGGAAACATCTCTCTCGCCGCTTAGTCACCCATTAGTCACTCAATCACCCCCATCAACGGGAACGCGTCGACATGTACTCGCATCATGCAAACTGAATCCAACCAGCAACCATCAACCACCAACAACGTCAAACCTAAACAAATCATCAATCGTTGATTTGGTGGTTGGACTGGCCAGGGCACAATGCTCACATCCTAATGTGTCGCTTCGAAATTCTTGCCTCTCTGATATTGTTACTACAAGACTTCCGCGAAAGGCCCAAAGCCGCGAAGTACGTGCAGCAACGTCAACGCCTATATTAATCACGCTAAAAGATCAGACAAAATCGCAGATCGCCTCGCCGATCGAGTCGCCAGAAATGCTTCACGAACTCCTCATCTCCCTCTCAGGCCACCCATCCCCTCTCCTCCCATCCCCCGCCGACACCCAATCCGACCATCAACAACCCAATCAAGTCTCCGCGTTTCTCTCCCCTCCAGAACTAGCACTCCTGTCCTCTCTCTCACACCTCAGTAGCCTTCACCAAGCGTTGCTGCTACATACATCGCTAATATCCTCAACCCATCAATCAACAGTTTGTCGTGCCGTATCAACAGCTATTGTATCAACGCATCTAGCAAGGTTTCAGTGCAAGATACTGGAGGTTGAAAGGGAAATATTGCAGAAAGATTCTGGACGGGTTGGTGCATACGGAATTGTTCCTCTATCGGGACTGGTGGGAGAGTTTGATGGCTGGACACGGAGGCTGGAATGGTTTTGGGAGATTGTGCAATTTATCCTGCCATCAGAAGACATTGATCCGCGCGAGAGGACCAAACCAAGCACTGGGGCAGGTATCATCGACAAACTGAGGGATGAGGCTCATACTGGTTATCCAGACCTGGAAGAGGCCTCCTTGGATCTTATCAAAGTGGCCGAAACGGCATGGTTAAGGCAGTTATCGACGTGGGTTCTTTACGGACGACTGCCTGCCTTTGGTGCTGAAGATTTCTTCATCCATGAGTTTCCAGAAGATACTGAAGCTACTGCTCGTGGAGTCCTGGCGTTTATTATTAAAAGTTCACTGCTTCCAAAATTTGTCTCATCATCTACAGCTTCTTCGATTCTCTTTATTGGCCGATCCCTTAACCATATCCGGATGAGGGGCACTCAAATATCTTCTTCTCCTGCCACGGCGCCCTCAGCGTCTCCTCTGTTGTCGCTTGTTCCCTCTCATCTCCGCCATCTCTCATCTTTCTCATTCCCAATATCTCCATCGAGTCTCTCTTCCGCAATTGCCGCAATCCGACTTTCACTTTCACAGAATACACTACAACAGCTCCTACCTCTACCTAAAATCATTGAAATCCTATCGCTCTTACGAGAATTTTTCCTTCTCGGCCGTGGAGAATTCGCAATGGCGCTCATCTCTGAAGCTGACGAACGCATCCGCTCAAGATGGCGGCGTCCAGGTCAATCGTCTCGGGATCAAAACCTTCAAGGGCTCGGTTCTGTTATTATAAAAGAAGGCGAGGTTACTGCCATTCTTGCTCGGACTTGGGCTGCACTATCAGCCTTTCAAGGCGAGGAGGATGCAGCGGACGAAAAGTTGGACTTAGCCCGGGACCTTATCTATCTTTCGCTGTCCAAGCAATCTTCGTCCCGCACCTCAACTCCAGGACGAGCGGCTGGCTCCCATTTCTCTGCACCAATCCACGATGCTGACTTCAGTGATTTTCTTCTCTCCACTCCTACAAGCCTCTCCCTCCGCATCCCTCCACCTCTGGACCTATTTCTTGGCCCGCAAGATCTAGAGGTCTATTCTGCCATTCATTCATACCTCCTATCCATTCGGCGTGCGCATCTTCGGCTTACAAGTCTTTGGCAACATGCTACTCTTCGTAGAGAGTACCCAGCGCCATTGGGACCACCGTACAGCAACACCAAAGCTGGTGAATCAAAATTGCGCGAGAGAAGAAAACGAGGCAACGAGAGAAATATGAAAATGAGAAAGGTATGGGCGATTGGTGGGGCGGCGGCATTCCTGTTGGCGGAGATGGGAGGCTATTTCCAGGGAGAAGTGGTTAAGGGGTGCTGGGAAGGCTTCAGAACGTGGCTTGCTCGAACTTCATCCGATGATGCTGGAGGTGGCGAAAACAACGTCGGTGGCAAAGACGATGATATATGGAGCAGTGGCATTGCTAGCACATCCTCCGCAAGAAGTCGGAGGCAGCCTACCCCGACGTCTTCAACCACGCGGACAACGGATGATCCAGAGTCACTCTCTCGTGCCCACACCCTCTACCTCAAGCACCTTATATCCTCCCTACTTCTCACTTCCACCGACTTCACTACAACCCTTCGAGCATTCCTTCTCTCCACCGATCACTTCATCGCCCTCGTCACACGTTTAGACCGTGCACAACAAGGTCTTGATCTCGAGACTGACGAAGGGGTCGTGGACGCTTTAAATGACTATGCGAGAGAAGAACAGGAAGTGCAAGTGCAATTGGAGAGATGCTGTGAGAAGGTGGGGAATGGAGTCAGAGAGGTGGTGGCACGGCTGAGAGAGTTGGATGGCGAGAGGAGTAGAGAGACGGAAATAGGGGAGGCGGGTTATGTGCCAGGAAGAGGGAGGGAAATCGGGGGTGTGGATAGGTTATTAATGAAGTTAGATTTTGGTGCGATGACTAGCGTGGAAGGCGAGCGGAGGAAATATTAGAAAGAGCATGGATGAGTATTTGATGACTTATCTGACTTGGTGATGGGATCGTGAGCATCGAGTTACCGGACGCAAGGCTTTTAATTACGGTAGAGGTGTTAAGGGGTCGGCTATCATTCTGTTAGAGGCGTTTTGGGAGGCGATTAGGGTTAGGGACATTTGCTGTTGGACAAATGCCGTCAGGGGTTTATGAAGTAAACGTAACTTGGGTGGATCGGTGATCCAGGCGTGTGCAGTTACAGGTACGGATTTATATACAGAAAAAATGATAATGAAAACACTAAGTGGACGTGATATTCCCATGCTGTATACCTTGCTCCAAATGTATGCTGAATAAAAATGGTGAAAATGGCAGTCTCATCTACGCAGACTCCCAAGCCCTCTGGCTCGATATCCAAAAAGGGGGCCAAATGCTCTTTATAGTTAACTCATCATCTCATCGACGTCTAAGCCCCCATCGTCTCATCGGGACTTAAGCCAATCTCATTCCTCAGCCGCTTAACCACATTCCGAAGCGCCATACATGCTGGGCTATCGGGATACGCATCGAAAAAGCTCTCCCCATAATCACATGCCATGCCTATTCTCGGATCCAGCGGTACAGCACCCAGATATGGGATACCCGTATCCCTAGCCAACTGGGTCGCCCCCCCCGTCGACGGAGAAAATATCTGTGACTCATGTTTACAATTCGGACACACGAAGCCGGACATATTCTCCACGATGCCGAGGATATGAATGCCAGCCTTACGGCAAAAATCTATTTCCTTGCGGACATCGAGGAGGGAGGTTTCTTGGGGGGTGGTGATTAGGAGGGCGCCGTCGACGCCGGATTCTTTGAGGAAGGAATTTACGCTGAGATGTTCGTCTGACGTTCCCGGGGGAGTGTCGACGAGGAGGAAGTCGAGGTCGCCCCATTCGACGTCTTTGAGGAATTGTTTGATGAGGCCGTTTTTCTTGGCACCGCGCCAGATCACAGCGTCGTCCCTGTTGGGGAGCATGAATTGCACACTCATGACGCTCAGGTTGTCGTTTACCCACACAGGTGACCAGCCGGAGCTGGATACATGGATTGTTTCGGCTTCGACGCCCATCATCTTTGGGATGCTCGGCCCGCAGATGTCGGTGTCCATTATGCCGATTTGGGATCCTGGCCGGGCGGCAAAGGCGTGGCCGAGCATTGTTGTGAAAGTCGATTTGCCAACTCCGCCTTTGCCGGAGAGGATGAGGACTTTGTGGGTTATGCCGGCGAGGCGAGCAGCGATTAGGGGGAGGTCGGGGTCGGGGCCTTTGGGAGTAGAGGCGCAGATGCTTTGGTTGGGACAGCCGGCACAGGCGTCGCCTTTGCCTGCTAGTTGTGATTCGGGGCCAGGACAGTGCTCTAGCAAGTCGTAGGTGTTAGTTCAATCGCGATGAGTGGCGTGAAAGGGATGCATACCTGGCTCCGGAGCCACGAGCTTAGGAGCAGCCTTTAGAGGCGCATCCATGTCAACTGGCGGAGGCTCTTCTAGCGATGGAGCCATCGCGGCAGCTGCTTCTCCCTTCGTAAGAACTGAGTGTGTTCCGGAGATGTAAGATAGAAGAGTGAAGAAGGTGGTGGGGCAGATGTGTTGGTTACCAATCAAAAGCGAAGTGTGGCGTATAACTCGAACGAGGGGATGTTGTGCATGTTGCACCAGTCGCTTGCATTATTCACGCTTCGCGCACCTTCTGTCTGAAGGCTACAGCTCTCACCACACTCATAATATCCTTGTCTTAAAACTGCCACGTTCGGTTCTCTGAAACTCAGTATGTATTCTTGTGCTACTTAGCCTCCATCTCAGTTGCTGCAAGCGGCTGACTTCTGCCTGCTGTGGACTTCAGAGACTGACTGAAGGTAGCTCAGGCTGTGACTCTTGATAAGTCTCATTCTGCCGTCTTCATTCCTCGTCTACATATCAACTTATCCTACACATTCTCTGTTGTTGCCCAACATCAGAGCGTGTGTCTACATTCTCCTGCAAATTAACCATCTGAATTCGCCACCATTCACTCTTCATCAGAACTAGAAGTCGTCAAGCTGGGTAAACGGAAGGCTTCCAGTGAGGGTCTCGTTCTTCGTCCCGATAAGAAAAGCATGGCGGTAAGCAGATGATCCTTGGTGTTGTAGATTCTATGCAACCCTCAACAGCTCGATGAGTGGGGTGGATGATCGTCAACACCAGCTCAAGCTTCACCCTTCCTGATCGTATTAGAAATGCGAACAGTGACTGACATGGAATCACAGGACTCCAACATGCAGATTGATACACCCCCTGATGACCAAAAGCCTGGCGAAATTGACGAGTCTCTCTACAGCCGTCAACTCTATGTCCTAGGCCATGAGGCTATGAAGCGGATGGGTACATCCAACATCCTCATTGTAGGATTGAAGGGCCTGGGAGTAGAGATTGGTAAGCTTCGCCCATTACACACACCAGAGTTGTGCGGATAGTATCTAAATATCTGCGAATTATAGCAAAAAATATTGCTCTAGCAGGCGTCAAGTCTCTTACTCTTTACGACCCAACCCCAACAAAGGTCGCCGACCTCTCCTCGCAGTTCTTCCTCCGCCTCGAAGATGTCGGGACGCCTCGTGACACTGCTACAGCACCTCGTGTGGCAGAACTGAATTCATATGTCCCCGTCTCTGTTCTTGAGTCTAAAAATATCACATCCGACCTCCACCAGCTCAGCCGATTTCAAGTTGTTGTCCTCACGTCAACTCCGTTGAAAGATCAGCTCGTCATTTCGGAGTACTGCCACAAGAATAGCATTAACCTTGTCATTGCTGATACTTTCGGTCTGTTCGGGTCTATCTTTACGGATTTTGGCGAGCCCCATAAAATAAATGACACTACTGGGGAGAACGTGGTTAGCGGGATCGTTGCCCACATAAGTCCTGACGGGCTGGTATCGGTACTGGACGAAACAAGACATGGGCTTGAGGATGGGGACTACGTTACATTCACGGAGATCACGGGGATGGATGGTCTGAACAATGCTGAACCCAGGAAAGTCACTGTGAAAGGTATTTCGTTAACAAGTCTAAGAAATCTGCGGCTGCAAATTCTGACCTACGAAATCTAGGGCCGTATACCTTTTCCATTGGTGATATTTCTAGTTTAGGTGAATATAAGAGCGGCGGCTTGTTCTCGCAAGTGAAGATGCCCAAGGAGATCAAATTTGAGCCTCTAACGATCCAACTTAAGAAACCCGAAATGCTTATTTCTGACTACGCCAAATTTGACCGACCTCAGCAACTTCACCTCGGGTTCCAGGCGTTGCATGCATTTGCTGAACACCATGACGGCGAGTACCCCAGGGCACACAGCGACGCTGATGCCACGGAGGTCTTAAAATACACCCAAAAGCTGGCCGAGCAGCAAGAGGACAAGGTGGAATTGGACGAGAAGCTCATAAGGGAACTGAGCTACCAAGCTCGTGGTGATCTGAGCGCCATGGCAGCTTTCTTCGGTGGTCTGGTCGCTCAGGAAGTCCTAAAGTCGATTTCCGGGAAATTCCATCCTATTGTTCAGTGGCTGTATTTTGACTCTCTGGAATCACTACCAACAAGTGTGAAACGTTCCGAGGAGCTTTGCAAACCCCTCAACTGTCGGTATGATGGACAGATTGCAGTTTTTGGAAGAGAATTCCAGGAGAAAATTGCGAACGTGAACCAATTCCTTGTCGGAGCCGGTGCGATTGGCTGTGAGATGTTGAAGAATTGGGCTATGATGGGGCTTGCGACTGGACCAAAGGGAAAAATTAGTGTTACCGACATGGACTCGATCGAGAAGAGCAACTTGAACAGACAATTCTTGTTCCGTCCCAAGGATGTTGGTAAGTTGAAGAGCGATTGTGCAGCAACAGCTGTGCAAGTCATGAATCCGGATATGAAGGGAAAGATTGTCACTCTCAGGGACCGAGTTGGACCAGACACGGAGCACGTCTTCCACGAGGAGTTCTGGGAAGAACTTCATGGAGTCACGAACGCGTTAGACAATATCGAGGCGAGGACATATGTTGACCGCCGATGTGTCTTTTTTCGAAAGCCTTTACTTGAAAGCGGGACGCTGGGAACCAAAGGAAATACGCAGGTTATTCTGCCCCACTTGACCGAGTCATATTCAAGCTCTCAGGATCCACCAGAGAAGACTTTCCCGATGTGTACCTTGAGGAGCTTCCCAAACAAAATCGAGCACACCATCGCGTGGGCTAGGTCGCTCTTCGCGTCGTACTTTGTCGATCCCCCGGAATCTTGCAATCTCTATCTTTCTCAACCAAATTACATTGAGACTACGCTGAAGCGAGGTGGAAACGAGAAGGGGACTCTTGAGTCTATTAGAGACTATCTGGTCACCGAGAAGCCTCGGATTTTTGACGATTGCATTACTTGGGCCCGACACCAGTTTGAGAATCAATATAACAATGCAATCCAGCAGCTCCTGTACAATTTCCCCAAGGATTCAACAACGAGTTCCGGCACCCCTTTCTGGTCAGGACCAAAGCGTGCACCAACCCCACTGAGATTCGATATCAACAACAAAGCGCATCTTGACTTCGTCGTTGCAGCGGCTAACTTGCATGCATTCAACTATGGAATTGACGGTAAAGGCGTTTCAATAGACCAATTCAATAAGGTCATTGGCGGCATGGTTATCCCTAAGTTCACCCCAAATCCTGGTGTTAAGATTCAGGCAGACGAGAACGAGCCTGATCCAAATGCCCAGCAAGGGTCAGGCTTCGATGATTCGGGCGAATTGCAAAAGATCACCGCAGCGCTACCGCCCCCTCGTTCTTTAGCTGGATTCAGACTAACTCCGGTTGAATTTGAAAAAGATGATGATACGAATCATCATATTGACTTCATCACTGCTGCCAGCAACCTTCGAGCGGAAAATTACAATATCCCCACCGCGGACAGGCACCAAACAAAGTTCATTGCTGGCAAGATCATTCCCGCCATCGCCACCACGACCGCACTTGTCACCGGATTGATTGTCTTGGAACTTTACAAGATTATCGATGGCAAGACTGACATTGAACAGTACAAGAATGGCTTTGTTAACCTCGCGCTTCCATTTTTTGGATTTAGTGAACCGGTTGCAAGTCCAAAGGGCACATACCTCGGCAAGGAGGGAGAGGTCACCATTGATAAGCTCTGGGACCGATTTGAAGTTCCAAATTTCACGCTAAGGGAGTTTTTGGCGCACTTTGAGCAGAAGGGATTGGACATCACCATGCTCAGTTCAGATGTCAGCTTGCTTTATGCCAGCTTTTACCCCCCCAGCAAGTTGAAGGAGAGATATCCCCTTAGGTGAGCCTTTTTTTTCTTACTGGAAACACGTTGGAAATTATTGTGACTAATCTCTCGTTCTCTCAGGTTGAGTGAATTGGTGGCAGCAGTCAGCAAAAAAGCCGTTCCAGCCCACCAGAAGAATGTCATCTTCGAGATCGTCGCTGAGGATCAAACTGGAGAGGATGTAGAGATTCCATATGTGATGATGAAAATGGGCAAGTAGACTGAAAAGATTCCTATATAAATCCATCGTGCGGCGATTGGCTGCGAGGGCGGGGTCTTGGGTGATCCAGGAGGCAACTCCAGACAGAACGGATAGCATTCAGCATCAGGTAACATTTTTTTATGCTTCGAAAATTAGCTAGCTAGACATTTGAAAGGACAATAAGCGGGGAGTTCGGCTCTCCTACTTCTTACATTAGTAAGGCTATGAAATGCGTCATGACATAAGTTGGGGTAAGAAAACGGACGGCTCATCGTGATGTCAGCACCTTATCTAATCCATGCAACCGGACTTCCATCCAAAATAAGAAAGGAACAATGAGCCGCAAGATCCGTACTTCCCGGAGACCTGCCTCCTACCGATTTCCCAGAACGGGTGGGATAACGACCATCAATTGATGAATGCTCTTTCGTCCCGGATCAGATTGATCACGACGCATATCTCACCCATCAATTTCAGCGCATTACTAGGGAATTCTAGGGGAATAATGGCGGTAGGTTTTCAACATCGATTGCGGTTTGCTATTGTGATTGCGCTTTGTGCAGCTGCGGTTGCGCTGCTGTGGCAGAGTGATGGCGGGTTGTTTGTGGAAAGAATCGTATCCTATTGCTATTTCTTTTCTGCCTTGGGATTGGTATTGGCAGTCTTTGTGGTATGGATTGCTGACTTTTTATTATTTTTTAAATCTAGACAGGCAACAAAAGCAAAATCACTGACTGGGTGGCTCCGGGTGATAAATCGGGGGAGTTCAAGCGCGGACAATCTGTTTTCCGGGATTTCATCTCGAATGAATCAGGGGCTGCGTTTCCGCCGGAGAAGGGGAGGTATCATCTTTATGTGTCATATGCTTGTCCTTGGGGTAGGTTTGGATTTTATTTTTTTTCTATTTTTTGAAGTGCAATTGGGTGCTGATGGTGAGGGATAGCCCATCGAACGCTTATTGCGAGGAAGTTGAAGGGGCTGGATGATATTATTGGATATACGGTTGTTCATTGGCATATGCAAGAAAACGGTGCCCTTCCTCCTCTCTACAATTTCCTTCAAAGCTCCCATCCTAACTGTCCCCAGGCTGGCGTTTCGTAACTCCCGACGAATCACTCCCTGGCCCCAACGTAACTCCTGACCCGAATCACCCCACCTTCACCCACCTACGCGACCTCTACTTCAAAGTGAACCCCACCTACACAGGGCGGTTCACGGTGCCCGTCCTCTGGGATAAGAAGACTGAACGAATCGTGAACAATGAGAGCAGTGAGATCATTAGGATGTTCTACTATGGATTTGATGAGTTGGTGGAGGAGAAGTATAGGGAGGTGGATTTGTACCCGAAGGAGTTGAGGGAGAGTATTGATGAAGTTAATGGGTGGGTTTATGACGGAGTTAATAACGGGGTTTACAAGGCTGGGTTTGCAACGTGAGTCCCCCTCAAAAAACGAAAACAAAACAAAAAATTCCCCTTAACCAGCCCCCGCCCCCAACCAGCACCCAAACCGCCTACGAAAAAGCCGTCCTCCACCTCTTCCACTCCCTCGACCAAATCGAAATCCACCTCTCTACCTCCCCAGGCCCCTACTACTTCGGCGCGCACATCACTGAAGCCGACATCCGCCTCTACACCACTATCATCCGCTTCGACGTGGTCTACGTGCAGCACTTCAAGACGAATCTAAGGGATATCAGGAGTGGGTACCCAGCGATTCATAAATGGGTGAGGAAACTGTATTGGGATGTGGAGGCGTTTGGGGGCACGACGGAGTTTGAGCATATAAAGAGGCATTATACGAGGAGTCATGTGCAGATTAATCCGTTGGTGAGAGCAATTAACTCCTCGTTTCTGATGGCTTTTTCCCCCCAGCACCCATTCGAAGAGAAAGGCTTCAACGCATAACTCTTCTGGATATATTCTTTCCCTTTTTTTTCTTTTCTTTTTTTTTTCTGTTTTGTCAAACTGACGAAAATTATAGGGCATCACGCCGTTAGGCCCGGTCCCGGATATCTTCCCAAAGGATAAGGAGGTTGCTGCGGTTTCGACGAAGTGATCTACGCTTTCGGTTATTTCGCGCAGTACTATGTACACGGAAATGTAATGGGTTGAAGCCTGCCATGGGTGTGGAACGTTTTCTCTGCAAAAGAGTATTTGTATCCTATGCAGTAGTGTCCTTTGGTTTGCGGGGTGCTCAGAGTATTTGTTTGACGTGGTTTGTGAGTGAGTGAGTTGAGCATGCCTTTGCTTGTGCTGTGGTGCGATCTCTTTATGGAAGTTTTCCGGGCTTGAGGGTATTCAAAATATATATACCTTCATTTTGCGAGCTTCGAGTTAGCCATGTACTCCGTAGATATTTAGCAATGAATATCTTCGATCAGATAATTTTCTGGAGTATGTAAACCTTATGGTTATAGGGGCTTTGACTATATGTAGCTTCACTAATCTAAACCTAATCACATCTATCCATTTTCGGCTGGTTGAATGTCAATCCTGTCCCTTTTTACCCTACTCTGTATGAGCACATGGGGACAGTTCTTTTTTATAACATTGCGCCGTAAAGGGGTGGTTAGGATGATGATTGAACGTCATTAAATATTATTCTTGTGAACTTTATGTGTGAGATGTCAAGGTGATGGAAACCCATATCATACGGAGTAAGTGCATCGCTAAAATAACCCGCCGTGGGAAAACATTCCTCCGCCTCCGCTCCGCTCACCTCGCGCCCTCACGCTTCTATTTCTGTCTATTTCCCCCGGGCTCGAACGACGACGACCCTTCGAGGCACCAACTCAGAATGTCCTCCTCCACGACAACGACGCGGTATACGTCCGTCAGCCACAAGGACAAGGATAAGGTAGCCGATGAGGAGCATAGCCCGACATCTACGATGCAGATGACTCCGGATTCGGACGATGAGGAGGAGGATGGGGATGAGGGTGACGAGGAGGAGGGAAGCTATAGGTTAAAACCCTTCATCGCCAAAACCAGAAATACCATCCCCGCAGGCTCTCCCTCCTCAACCCCAGCCCTCGCGCACGACCGCGATGAGGATGACGATGACAATGATGATGACCCATATTCCACCACCGAAAACGAGAAGGAGGGAAGCAGCCACCGGAGGAGGGTACAGAGGAAGCACCGACGCAGACCAAGCACCTCCTCCACAGTCCAGAGTTTCATGCTCTATACGCCCGACGAGGAAAAAGCGGTCCTGAGGAAGTTTGATAGGAAGTTGGTGGTTTTCTTGGCGGGGCTTTATATGTTGAGTTTTTTGGATCGGAGTAGTGAGTTTTATTTTTTCCCTCTTTTTCTGGTGGGGAGAGAGAGAGAGGATGAGGGCTGACGACTGGCGGGTTTGGTGCAGATATTGGGAATGTGAGTGTTTTCGGTTTTTTAATTTTATTTTTGGGTTTGACCGGGGGGGAGGAGGGGAAGAAGGGGTTTGTTGTGGTTCCGAGAGCAGACGGATTCTGCTGGATGTTGGTGTTTTGTCTTTTTGTTGCGGTGTTGGGACCAACCCCCTAAGAGGTTTGGAGAGTTTGATTGATTTTGCAGGTGTTGGGTTCTACTGTTTTTTGGGATATTATTCTCTCAGACATCAGTATCCGAGCCCATCACTAAATTTCTACATATCTTAGGCCGCAATATCAGGTCTCCCCGAAGACCTCCACCTAACCTCCTCACAATACGAATGGCTCCTCACCTCCTTCTACATAACCTACGTCCTCTTCGAATGGATGACCCTTCTCTACCGGGTCATTCCCGCCCACATATACATCTCTCTCTGCGTTCTCTCCTGGGGCCTAATCGCCTCCTTCCAAGCACTTGCCACGTCGTTTCCAATGCTTCTTGTACTGAGGGCTCTACTGGGGATCAGCGAGGCGGCATTTGGACCGGGAGTGCCGTTTTATTTATCGTTTTTCTTTAGGAGGGAGGAGTTGGCGGCACGGACGGGGTTGTTTATCTCGGCGGCGCCGCTGGCGACGTCGTTTGCGAGTAGTTTGGCGTGGGTGATTGTGAAGCTGAGTGAGAAGACTCCGATTGCTCCTTGGGTATGTTGATAACCCCTATCTATCCACAACCGCATACCTCTACATACTAATCTACTTTTTATAGCGACTGCTATTCCTCGTGGAAGGATTCCCGAGCGTTCTCGTGGCCATCTTTGCTTGGGCCTTCATCCCCGATAGTCCTGGAACCGCGAAATTCTTGACCAAGAGAGAGAAGCGCGTTGCGAGATTAAGACTGAGGAAGGATAATTTTTCCTCTGGGGGAAGAGAGAAGAAGGGTCTCAGGTGGAAGGAGATTTTGAAGGCGCTGTGTGATCCGATTTGCTATCTTACTGCTGTGAGTTTTTCTCTTTCTTGATTGATGAGTATGGTATAAAATTTCGTGCAGCGGAATAGTGCTGACATAGAATATTTTGATGTAGTTGATGTTCTTCAGCTGCAATGTGGCGTTCAGCTCGATGCCAGTTTTCCTTCCTACCATTATTCACGAGTGAGTCTTAGACTATCAGCCTCCATTACTCGAAGTACTGACGAAAGTTAGAATGGGTTTCTCCGCCCTAACCTCACAAGCCATCGCCGCACCTCCCTACCTCGTCGCCTTCCTCACCGTCCTCATAACCTCCTACCTCTCCGACCGTTACCAAACCCGCTCCCTCCCCCTCTGCATCCACGCCCTCCTCGCCTCCCTCGGCTACACCCTCATCGCGCTCGCCGGGCGCTACCACTGGCCCATCTACGTCCGCTACGCTTCCATCTACCTCGCCGCCTCAGGCTTCTTTTCTGCCATTACCCTCATCATCACCTGGACGCTCAACAACCAGGACTCACACGAGAAAAGAGGCACCGGCATCGCGGTGTTGAATGTCCTAGGACAGTGCGGACCTCTGGTGGGCACGAGGTTGTATCCTGACAGCGATGCGCCGATGTATGTGAGGGGTATGGGGGTTTGTGCAGGATTTATGTTGGGCGTTTTCTTTTTGGCACTGGGATTGAGGGCGTGGTTGGGGAGGTTGAATAGACGGAGGGATGGGGTAGCGAAGGCGGAGGAAGGGGATCGGGAGGGTTTGGTGAGGGGGGAGAAGGTGGAGAGGAAGGAGTTTCGGTATATATTGTAAATTGATTGGATGGGCGTTTTTCTTGTGTGTGGGGATTTTCAGCGGCGTGTTCTGTTTAGTGCGGCGGTGTATGTAGCATTTGTATATAGAGGAACTTTACATCCTTAGGTCGGTCAGGTGTTGGGTATACTTGGAATAACGACAAGTTCTAGGCGGCATGAGTATCCACAACGAGCACCGACGCCTTTACTTTTTTCTGCCCTATCGCTCCATTTATCTCGGGTGCTCCGTACATGATTGGAATGTGGTCCAATTAGCATTCCAGATTGCAGCGGTTTTGAATAGCAAAGTATCAAGGCTAACAAGGCTTTCTACTGACATGAAATCTTATTTTCACCTCTGTTGCACGCCGTTCATCGAGGATGACACTCCGGCAAGGCACACCACCACTCATTGAGTGGCCCACTCGATGAGCGAGAGCCTCCGCTCATCAAGAGGTCGGGTTTTTACAAAAACTGAGAGCCATTATTGCAGTCAAATAGCACATAAGCAATGTGTCTGCACCAACCACCCAGCTTGTATATATCATGGCACTCTGCTATAAAGGTTTACAACTGCGCAATTGCTAGGCATTCTCAAAGCCCATTTCTAGTTAAGACGCACTTTGATCAGACAGGGTGCCGCCCAGTTCTAGGTCGCTTAGTGAGTACACCACCCCGGAGCTGCCCTAAGCCCTATGTGCTGGACACCCCACCGTCCATTGTTGCACTTCCTCTTTTGGGCGCAATTTACAAGACACATTATGAATAGATATTTTAAATTTTTTTTTTTTTTTTTTTATCATATAGAACTTAGTTATCTACAAAATAATTTTGCTCTATCTACTCGGTGTGCTTTACTTTATGAGCGGTATGGGCGGGTCATCGAGCCCGGCCGCTCGAGCCCGGCCACTCGACGAGCGGCCTGCCACTTCGCGAGGTGATGAACGGCATGCAATACCTCTAACTTCTTTTACAACTCTACATTTACGTAGTACGAGGCGATGGCAGGGCTTGGCGAAGCAGCAAGCACAGTCGCCGTAATTCAAATATCCGGGCAGATATTCTCACTTTGCCGGGAGTACTACTTGGACGTCAAGGATGCGAAGAAAGATATCGAACGCTTTGACAGGGAGGCAACAGCTTTTGGCGATGTCTTGAAGAATTTGCAAGAGGTGGTGGAAGACCCGAACGCTACGAGCCTACGTGCATCAGAATGGCTATCTGGATCGATCAAGCAATGCTCGTCCGAGCTCGAGGATCTCAAGAAGAGTTTAAGTCCAGGAAAAGGACGAAAGGCCATGAAGCAGCTAGGACTTCGAGCTTTAACTTGGTCGTTCAAAAGCGAGGCTGTGAACAAGACCATCGAGGTACTTGAAAGATGCAAGACAACACTCAACATAGCATTGGAAGCGGCTCAGCTGTGAGTAACTAACCCTAAGTTGTTGTATAATCTGACCTGATCTGGACAGCGCCTTAAGTCATGATATTCGTAGAGACCAGCTCCTGGCCGAACTACCTTATGCTGAAGGAGCCGCTTTTGATTCTCAACTTCACGAGCACGAACCTCAATGCCTTTCTGAGACCCGAGTCGAACTCCTCGACCAGATTATGGTGTGGAGCGATAATCCTCGTAGCGAGTGTATCTTCTAGCTGAACGGCATGGCTGGCACTGGCAAGTCGACCATCGCTCGTACCATCGCCCGCAAACTAGCCGATAAGAATCGTCTTGGAGCAAGTTTCTTCTTCACTAGAGGCGGGGGTGATCTTGCCAAAACTACCAGGTTCTTCACTAGCCTCACCCGCCAGCTAGCAAACATGCTACCCTCTCTTAAACGCCATATCTGTGAAGCTATAGTCAAGGATTCTGACATTGCTCAAAAATATCTGCGCATTCAGTGGAATGAGCTCCTCTTTCAGCCGCTCAAAATGCTGGAGGGCAGTTCTCTTGGATCGCCGACATTGGTTTTCGTTATTGATGCCTTGGATAAGTGCGAGAGCAAAGATGATATTAAACAAATCCTTAAACTCTTTGCCGAAGCAAAGGATCTAAAGAACGTTCGATTGCGGGTTTTTGTAACCAGCAGACCCGAAACTCCTATTCGCCTTGGCTTCGGTGCTATTTCTGAGGATGCACATCAAGATTTTATCCTCCACAATATCTCCCAGTCCATCCTCAACGATAATATTTCTATTTTCATCAAGCACGAGCTAGCGAACATCAAAAATAGGCATGAGCTATCAAACATCAAGAGGGAATGCACTTTTCCTGCAGGCTGGCCTGGCGAGCAAAGCATCGAGCTTCTAGTTCAGAGAGCCGAGGGGTTATTCATCTACGCTGCAACAGCATGCCGTTTTATCGGGGATCTGGATTGGTATCCAAAAGACCGTCTTTGCTTAGTCCTCAAGGGTGATACTGTTCTTAAGAGTGATACTGCTGGCCAGTCACCTACACGGGAGCTCGACGAGATGTACACCAAAATCTTAAACCACTCGGTTATTGGAAAATGTCACGAGCAAGATAAACCAGAGCTGAGCAAGCGATTCAGACAGATCGTCGGACCAGTCGTTATCCTGTTTGACTCTCTTTCTGCTGCCGCTCTAGTGAAGCTGCTTGATATGCCAGAATGGAAGATTGATAGAACATTGGGTCGTCTGCATTCTGTTTTGGATGTTTCGGAGAGCCAATTCTCCTCAATCCGGTTGCTCCATCCTTCCTTCCGCGATTTTCTCCTTGACAAGAAAAGATGTTTGGATCCTCAGTTCTGGGTCGATGAGGAGGAGGCACATATCGATTTGGCTAAGAGCTGCCTGTGGCTCCTGTCAAAGAGCCTGAAGAGGGACATTTGCGGTTTACATATGCCGGGTACTCTCATAAGTGAGGTGAATAGCAGTAAGGTGGAGCATTGTCTTCCCGTACCTGTTCAATATGCTTGTCGCTACTGGGTTGACCATCTTCAGCGGGGTAATAAGGTCAGCCTGTGTGATGATAATGGGCAAGCTCATATATTTCTTCAGAATCACTTTCTTCATTGGGTTGAGGCCCTTAGTCTATTGGGGAAGATGTCTGATGGGGTTCTTATGCTAATGACCCTACAATCTATGCTTGCGGTAAGTGATTCTGCGACATCGCGCTATGATCTTACATGCTGATTTAGCAAAGGCCAAGCCTGGCAAACACACCAATTTACTCGCTATGGTTTACGATGCAAAGCGCTTTATTCTTAACAACAGATCGATTATTGGAAAGGCACCTCTCCAGACATACAACTCTGCCCTTATATTCAGTCCAAAGAGGAGTATAATTAGAAAACAGTTCTTAGGTCAGGTTCCGACCTGGATCAAGAGCTTGTCAGTAGTTGAAGAAGATTGGAACCCTTCTTTGCAGACGCTAGAGGACCATTCGAGTGAGGTCTACGCAGTAGCGTTTTCACCAGATGGCCAGCTTCTCGCCTCTGGATCAGGTGACAAGACAGTAAGGCTCTGGGATTCAACGACAGGAGCCTCGAGTGGCACGCTAGAGGGCCATTCGGGTTGGGTCAACGCAGTAGCATTTTCACCAGACGGCCAGCTCCTTGCCTCTGGATCGGACGACATGACAGTCAGACTCTGGGATCCAACGACAGGAGCCTCGAGTGGCACGCTAGAGGGCCATTCGGGTGAGGTTTACGCAGTAGCGTTTTCACCAGATGGCCAGCTCCTTGCCTCTGGATCGGACGACAAGACAGTCAGGCTCTGGGATCCAACGACAGGAGCCTCGCGTGGCACGCTAGAGGGCCATTCGGATTGGGTCAACGCAGTAGCGTTTTCACCGGATGGCCAGCTCCTCGCCTCTGGGTCGGCCGATAAGATAGTCAGGCTCTGGGAAGTAGAAACTAAGGAAGAAATCCAGAAATTTGCTGCTGAATGCCGTATTGACAGATTATCATTCAGCACAGATGGGTCGAGTCTGGGGACAGGTCGAGAGATTTTTCAGCTTGAACTTTCCCCTTCATATCACGTTCTGGCCCCATCCCATTCGTCATATTCGCTGGATGAAGCATATCAGTGGGTGACTTGGAACACTCGCAGTGTCCTTTTTCTTCCTCCTGATCGCCGGCCCACTTTGAGGGATGTCTACATTGTTCAAGATAATATCCTGGCGATAGGACACCGATCAGGTCGGCTTACTGTTATTGGATTTGACCCAGATATTGATCCTTTTTAAAAGTTATTTTTGTAGCCTTTTTTGCTCAAATTCTGAAGGTCAATAGCTTGCCCAATCAGCTCAGGCCAGCCGGCTTCAACTTCTGACTTGGAGACTTATCTGGTTTTTCTGATCCTTCTACAAGAACGGCTACTCTAGTTATCTATTGTTGCACTTGACGAATTCGCTGCTCGAAACGAATCAATAATGCTGCCAACCACCACCACGATATTCGCATGCTTTATGTACAGCAGGAGGCGAAAAATATGTAGCTTTTTTTGACTTAGATTCTGGGGTGATTTTATCACAAACTTTCCGCCTCTCACTGCACAACGTCCTTCCAGTTTTCCAAGAGATTTTCCAAATGCGGCGATATATTATTATTCTTCCATATTCTTCACCCTTCTAATCGAATATGTTTCCGGTATTTAAAGAAGGAAAATCCAAAATGCGCGTAGGACGGGGTTGTAGGCATTTGCATGTTCGGCGAAGAAAGAAAGAAAAAAGGTGATATGCATGCCAGCAATTGAAATTAAAATAAAAAAAATTAAAAAAAGGTGTCCGTCCGAGTAAATGATCCCTAAAAACTAAAATAAAAGCAGGTGATATTTTACCCCTGGAAACTGGACCCTGAACCAGGGGTTTTCGGTATTACCAATGTATGTATATATGTACATACATACATAGCTCCCTATCCAGCGTGCTCATCCACATCCCCAGACACATAGCCAATAACCCCATTTCCTCCATCCAACAAAAGCAACAACCAAGAAAAAAAAAGAAATCCTTTACACATTTACATCTTTATTTATTTATTTACTTTAAGAATGGAGATGTCTGGTGTGTATATATGAAACATCTCATATGCTCATGGCTCCCAGATGTATTCGTGGAGTGATCCCGATGTCTTGTTGACCTGTCTTTGTCAGTGTAAGTTTTGTTTGTTGGTAGCTGTGTAGTACTCCTGCTGTCTCGTGAAAATGGAAATCTCATGTGCATGGGACTTGCTGGTGGCTGTGGACTATTACTTGAAGTAATGTTATGTATGTGTGTGTGTGTGTGTGTGTGTGTGTGTGTGTGTGTGTGTGTACAACAGTTAATTCGTGCTGTGGAAATGCTTCCAGTCGTTATTCGCACACATATTATATTATCCTAAGAGCACTTTTATTCCTGGAGAACGTTAGTAACGAGTTAGGATTTGTGGTATTTTGGTAAATAATTCTGGGGAATCGTGGTACATGGATGAGTAAATATCCCTGGATTTATTCAGCGAGGTTTTATTACAAATTTTTTTTTTTTTTTTTTGGTGTTGAGCAGACTTCTCATAGGTCTTCAACCATCACATGTCTTTTGTATGTACGTGCATATAATAACTATGATAGAAGCATTAAGTATTTCATAATGAGGCACCACTCCATGACACTTCCCACACTGCTAGAGGGCATATCTGAGTCGCGAGGCTTGTCGTGGAGTATCTAGGTATGAAAAATCTGTCATACAAAAAGGGAAATTGAAAGCTTGATGGTACTCTGATCAAACACGGGGGTGACTGTCCCTATGGAAGAGCACTGAAATGGCTCACAGGATTACTCCCGAGAAAGGGGTTTCAGTAATTCCCTAAGAAAGAACCAGTGAAAGCGCCCTAGGGATTAATCACTTGGAAGTGCCCTTTCCACTTGCTCCCATATCAGTCCAGTTTCTCCACTCTCCTTGATTTCAACCTAATCGGTGGCAAAGGTGGCACCAGAAGCTGCGGCGCTAACTATCTACAAAATTTGATCCCAGTAGATTCTATTTGAAGACGAGATATCAATCAATACGTCTCACAGATTAGGTTTGAATAGAAGCTTAGAGAATGTAGAAGAAAAAACATTGCCACCTTTGACAAATCTTCTGGGAAAACAAAGAACGTTGAGAACTAATATAAAGCCATCAAATATCATAGTGGTGGCGGGGGGCGATTGGTAGTATCGGCCAGCAACTTTGTTGCCTTGTTCATGTCTTCGTCGCGGACATGAATGCCATTCGCTTTGCAATGATCGACTAGAAGCTTGACGACGGCCTTATTCCCTGTAGCCGTGGCCCACGATAGCGGTGTCTAACCGTAATTTCAACAAAAGGATCTGCTTAGCTCAGGTCGGGTTCACTTACATGCTGCAATGGTCAAAGAGGCCGGCGTCAGCCATCGATTCAACAGAAGGATCTGCTCAGTTCAGGTCGGGTTCACTTACAAGCTGCATTGGTCAAAGAGGCCGGCGTCAGCTATCGATTCAACGGAGAGGTATGCTCAGCTCAGGTCGGGTTCACTTACAGACTGCATTGGTCAAAGAGGCCGGCGTCAGCCATCGATTCAACGGAGAGATATGCTCAGCTCAGGTCGGGTTCACTTACAGGCTGCATTGGTCAAAGAGGCCAGCGTCAGCCATCGATTCAACGGAGAGATATGCTCAGCCCAGGTCGGGTTCACTTACAGACTGCATTGGTCAAAGAGGCCGGCGTCAGCCATCGATTCAACGGAGGGATATGCTTAGCTCAGGTCGGGTTCACTTACATACTGCAATGGTCAAAGAGGCCGGCGTCAGCCATCGATTCAACGGAGAGATATGCTCATCTTGAGTGGGTTTCACTTACATTGTAAATGTAGTCCACATTGGCGCCCTTCGCAAGTAGTAGCTTGATGATAGCCTCGGACCCGGTTTTAATTGCCCTGATTAACGGTGTGCTGCCGTCTTCTCCTTTCTTTTCGATGTCGACCCTCATCTCGAGCAGCAGCTCGACTACCGCATCGTGCCCTCTCTCTGCTGCCCACAGCAGCGGCGTCCGACCTTCGCTATCCCTCATATTTCCTGGATTTTGAAAGGGCAACTCATATCTCAACCTGTTCTTCCTAATCAATTTCCGAGCTAATGGTGTGATGCCGAAGTAAGCAGCTAAATGCATCAGAGTGAAGGATGTAGGCGCATCGAGGTAGGAGATGCCCTCGAGTTTCCAATAACATCTCCACCAGTTTTCGCGAATCTCGGATTTCTTTTGACAAAACGGGCCTGAGAAGTCGAACATATCTTCAATAGCATCAGGTGCGTATCTCGAATGTTCAGGCCAATAGAGTATTGCGTATTCTAGTAGGGGGTGTTTCTCCAATACATCAGGACTTCGGTTGTCCAAGCGCCGTACTCCCAGAAGATTTACTAAGGAACTTAAAAGAGGTTCCTTTTGAATGTATTCAAAACAAGTTTTTGCAAGCACAATGTGTGCTTCTGCCTTGACGCGATAGATTTCAAGATCTCCATCATAAGGCTTGGCACGCAGTAAGTAGTCTTTCGCCGATTGATGTACAAGATTGACCTTCTTGTTATCAACCTTCAACAGTAGTCCGCAAGGCTGAAGTCGATCTTCCATCCTGTCTTCACGGCTCTGGTTACCAGAACCTTCAGTGTTTGTTGCAACAGCCAATTCTGTCAATGTTAAGGGGCGTCGAGACAGAACAACCCATTGAAGGATTAAAGCAACACTATCTCGCCGCTTGCCTTCAATCTGCCGGAGCAGCCGTTCATAGATTCCATCCAGTCCAGGTGGAAGGTTTTTGAGAATCTCTTCCACCTCAGACTCGGTTTTGCCCTTCAGCTGGTCTGCGACAAATCCAACCCACAAAAACGTTCCGTTTGCGTCTTTCGTCAAAGATTGCTTCACTCTCTCAAGTGCTTTTGGGGTGAGCCGTCGTTCTGCAGCCAGCTCACTGACTTTTGAGGAGATGTATATGCCGATATCATGGTCCGCTTCGTTGTTTAAGTCGGGGTCGAGTCGTATCCGATCAAACCCACAAAGCTGACTTTCTATGCATGTTGGTCGGTCTCGACTGACAATTAACAACTTGAAATTTTCCGTTGAAGGCGCACTTCCCGTTCTTGAAAAAAAAACTTCAAGCATTTTGAGGAATTCAAGCAAGCCTTCCTCGCATTCGTCGAGGCCGTCTAGTATGCATAAAACCTCTCGAAGGCTACTATCTTGGAGCATGGTGGTAAATACTCTCCAAAGGGCGTTTAGAGATGTAAAAAGTTGCTGTTCCTGAGCTCTGTAGTCATCGCGAATGTATTTGAGAAGCTGTGGTTTCTTTCGGAGAAGCTGATATAACAATCCCCTCAGAATCGCAATAGCCTTATTCCGTTTTGCGTCTTGGCTATCGCAAAAATAATATAGCAGCGTTCCACCTGATGGTTCTGTAAGCTCCTCGAGCAGATCCGTAAGGTAGATCGAAAGCATCGTTTTGCCCTTTCCAGGCCCACCGGAAATCCAGAGAATCCGTGATATCGAGCATGAGAGCCATTCTTTGTACTCCGGGCAGTCAGTGAGCCATTCGCAGGTTCCTGGGACTACTCTTCCCTTCTTGGCGATTAGCCCACTTTTGTCGTCAGTGGGGTTCGTCAAGAATAGAGCTTTTAGAATTCCGGCCTCTATATCTTCTGGACCCGAGCCAGCACCTAGATAAAGTCAGAACCCATCATGCATATGGGGTACCCTACAGTAGGAACTGGAGGACTCACTGTAATTATTGTTGGTGGTATTATAGGTAGTACTTTTGTCGCCGATCTCGACTTTCGCCTGGTCGCTTACACTCAAGTGTTCAACAGCATGTCCAGACATCCTGGTCATGATGGACGTTCGATGTCACTTTCCCTAGATAGTAGGGCAGTCTAGCAAACCTCAAGCCGGCGCGCATTCATATAAACACTCAATGAACGTGAGCTGGTAGGTATGAATGACGATGGAACTGAAGGACTCAGAAGCAACAGTCGAGTAGCGAATCAGTTGAAACCAACGCATTAACTGCGGGGTTACAGGTTGCGACTCGACCAATCCAAGATCAGAATTCTACGTATAGTCCGCGGCACGCCGCTTTAGTAGCGTGACGGTGGGGAGAACCACCCTTCATTCATCGTCCAATGCTTCGACTTACCTTCAAGCCTGAGTATAAGGGTTTCTCGCTCCTGACTTCTGAGCATTACCCTATTCCGGACCTTCTGAGTTTTACGTCCCAGTCTCTTTTATGATCGAGGCTCATATTCTGTAGCCAATATATTGAATGAGCATTCGTTTATCACACAATGATCAGTAGCTAGTGAGGCTCTCGTGCAGTCGAGAGTTAACAGCATCTTGGTGTGCATTGCTGAGGAGAAACGATTTGCCCTGCAGCAAAAAAAATTCAAACACAGCGCTATCCGGTTCATTATCCTTGCGTCCTATGACATCAACTTCAAACTCGGCCCCTTTATTCCTGCAGTACGAAACCAAACTCAACTACGAAGTGACGTACAAAAGCGAGAGTCGCATGCTGCAAGGCAGCGCTGATAGGGGCGATGGCGAAGAGAAGGGGGAGTGGTGACCCAAGCAGTGTCGGCGATAAGAATGAGGATTGTGCCTGGGGAGGAGGTGGAAGACGGGGCCACTGACGCTGGAGATAATATAGCTGCCCAGGACTATGGTGGTGAACCAGAACGATGTGAAGGGAGATACCGCCCTCCATGTTGGACAAATTCTGTTGGCGAAAGAGAGAAAGATTGGTCAGGGTGATAGAGATTACTAGAATGTTGTGTAGAACAAGAATACGCCCAGGCTTTCGTACATAGGGTAGATAGTAAAGCAAGCATAAGAGCTTTTAATCTCGACACCTTGAAAAATTTAAGGAGCAGCAGCAGCATATCGACAACTTATCCCTCCACATACGCTGCCGCGATAAGTATCAGGAGTCCCTCAGTCAAAGTCACCACAATATATGGTAATTTCGAAGTATGCAAGCTAATAGTGACAGCGAATCCTTCACATTTCTCCCTCTCGCTCACCCAACTCAATTCCCTCACGCTCGATTATAAAAAAAAAATTACGCACCGCTTTTCAGCGGGGTTGGGCGGCCTTTTGAGATCGCATGGCTCCTATTTATTTATTTTTTTTTTTTTGCTGCTGGCAGATTCGGGCTCTCACTCTCAGTTAGCTACCCATCGCCGGGTCCTTGGAAGTGGCTCTTTTTGGCGTCTATCTAAACATGTGAACGCTCTCACGAATTAATTCCCTTTACAGTACGGCCAAAAATGTTCTTCACGAAATTCCTTTATAGCACACAGTCCGAAATGTCCTTCAGAACGGGAAGGTGAAAGAGGTCCAGGTCCTGCAAAACCTTTGTAACGAATCTTTGGGCCAAGAGCAGTAAAATGATAGAGCAACGGCTTCTGCTCTGGTCTAGGAAAACCTAGCTTGCGTGGAGAATTCATGTCGTATTTATTTCCTGGGATTCCTGGAAATCTTCGACCTCTTCTTGATACGACCTTCTTCAACTCGCAACTTTTGAGGCGTCCTCCTGCCAGTCCTCGTGGTCTGCTTCGTCTTCGATGTATTGGTAAATATTCCAGTCGAAGATGTAATCGTAATTCAGTTTTTTTTTCGCGGGAATTACTTGCTGAAAAACTGCCGAAGCCAGGCATAGTTTGGCTTGTCGGAGAAACTCAGACTTCGCACATACTTGAGATACGTGGAAAACTCTTCCGGCATATTGCGGCAGAGTTCCTCCACAGTGGTCTCTTGTTTCCTTTTCATCATAGCTTCGTACTTCTCAGCGCTATCTTCGACGTCCAGACCTTGCCATGGAAGAGAACCACGATGGAGATATGAGGACGTATCCAAGGGCTTCTAGATCGTCTCTTCTGCACTGTTTTGCTGAGAATTAGAAGATGAAACCCTTAATTATAGAAAAGTTGCCGATTCCTCTATGGTTATTCAGGCTGGCATAGCGAGCGGGCATTGGAAGTGTGCTGAGAAGACTTGAGGTGCGACCACGGCTCTATCCGTGACAACGTCATAGCGGAACCCAGCGGTGGTACTGCCCTGCAATGCGGTGAAGACCAGAGAATCGGAAGTTCTGCCGACGAATTCGAGATCAGGCACATTTCCAGTACTGTGGACCCCCTTGTCAGACCGGCGAGGGGGGTCTAGGACACCGCAGCGAACACGCGCCCAGAACAAATGGGCCATTGGCTCTGGCGGCCAATACAGCAGCTTTGGAAGTTGAGACAGATCCTCCCACTTCGGGGTTGGGTCCGTAGCAGTAGTGCCAATGTCCGCGTCTTGCACTGCATCGCTGATGTCGAAGCGGCTGGTATCTTTCAGCCAGAAGTAGTACTCGTCGACTAGAGGAGCGTGCGTTTCCCACACTGGCAGCACGGCGACTTCCTCTCTTGCGAGGATACGTATGGCACAGCCGGCGGAATGCTCGACGCCGCCACTATGATAAACCTTGTCCCTAGACGTACCGCGGCCTGCACCCACAATGGCACAGACTTTAGCGTTTCAATGCTTGAGGAACTGATCGAGGTGCGGAGCGTGAGGATCTTTGGCGTCTCAGACGCGGAAGAGGATGGCGGATAGTCTATGATCTTGACAGAACCTGACGGAACCATTAGGAATGCGGCGGAACATCGATCTGCATCGCAGGATTCGGTGCAAGCAAAGTCCGGGCCGCGTCCCGTCTAGGTGCTCCAATCAACGATAGGCCTTCCGGTAGGGAGTTTGTTGGAATCCGGGTGAGTCCCTCTCACGTTTGCACCGACTCAACAGTGGGTTGGCCGGGGACGCCAGGGTCAGCCCACCACAACGGTCGGCCGAGCACGACCATTGTGGAACCCAAATTCCGCAGTCCATTCTGGAGGAAGCGGAAGTCCTCAGCCTTCTCGTCTCTCTGAATTGCTTCCCATTGGATCCAGTTCTCATTGTATATTTCGCGGCGCTTTAGAGCCGCCCAAGTCTCAAGCGTCGTTAAGCGACACTCCAAAGTCTTAGGAACTCGTACGTGACTTGAAAATTTGGCTCAAGGCCAACTCTTGCTCGCTGGACAAACGTCTGAACGGCGTGAATAGTAAATTCGATGCGGCTTGATCTTTCGCGCAGGCTGACCTCGACGTCTTGCAAGAGGAGGTCGCTGAGGTCGCGGGGCGATCAGCGGCACCGCACAAGAAGACGAACAAGGCGGCACGAGCCCGCTATCGAAGATCATCATAAGCTTTTTGACGTCTTTTGCCAGTATGACAAGTATGTGCTGTTAGAATGAGTGCCGCAGACTACTTTGAGGTGAATTTCTTGTCACTAATAAGCTCGTGAGCTGAAGCCCTCCCACCAATACGAATGCTCCTTCAAGCTGCAGCCTCCGTGCCTTAGCTCGAACGCGATGTCGTGAGGCGGACCAGTAACTTACAGCGTACACTGTACGGAGTAGTCAAGAGGAATCTATCCTTTCATTTAGCAACTATAGAATCTAAGTGTTAGGTCATTCTCATACTGTACTCAACCAGACACAAGAAGGCCTCACGCCGTCAGCCAGCAAGCAACCCATGGGCACGACACAACAGCAATCCTATCTGAATACTCAGATCGGTGGAGATGCCCGTGCAATCCTAGGGAATAATTATTCAGGGCCAGTCTATCAAGCCACAACTACTATAAATAATATCACCAGTTAGCAAGAATTGCGCTCTTTCCTACATTCCATAGCATAGAAATTATCTAATAACATAGAATTTACACTAACGCAAAGCGCGTTTGACGTCTGAACCCAGATGGCAAACTACCAGCAGCCGTTAACGAAATTCCCGATCTCCTCTCGGCTTACTTCACAGGCAGAATAAACGAGCTTGAGCGGATTAGGCATGCATTCAACGAGACTCACGGCGATACATCGACCCGTTGCGTCGTGTATGGGATGCCTGGTATAGGGAAAACGCAGCTGGCGCTGAGGTATGCCACGTTGGCATTCGAAGAGAAGCAGCACTCTTATGTCTTCTGGATATCTGCGTCGTCTACCGAGAAGCTGAATCAAGGCTTTGCGAAGCTACTAGATCTTCTTTGTCTTCGCGATCGCTACAACTTGGACCAGACTGCAAAGCTGACTGCCGTAAGACTCTGGCTAGAAGACAACGGCTCAGATCCTAGGAGGAAATGGCTTCTCGTCTTGGACAACGCTAACCAAGGCACGGTCACCGTTGTTCGGGACATGCTCCCTCGAAGCAACTCAAGCGGACACATCTTGATAACTACCCGGACCAAGAATGTGGCAGACTCGTTAGCTGTTGTATCAGGATATGAATACAGGTGCATCGAACTACTCCAGCCTGATGCTGATGATGCGGCCGCTCTGCTCCTCCGAAGCGCCATAAGTGGTGACTCAGCAATGGATCAGACCAGGCTCTTTGAAGCCAAGGAGATTGTCAACTCCGTAGGATGTCTTCCGCTTGCAATAGATCAGGCGGCATCGTTCATGAGAGAATCCGGCTATAGCACCGCCAAGCTGTTGGACATCTACAAGAGCGAAAATATTGAGAAGGTATGTTTTACGGCAGGTTTCTGATTTCTGGAAGTTGATCTGACTGGTGCGCGATGAAAAATTCTTGACTGGAATAATAACCTCTCTCGCTATGAGGAGAGCTCTGTAGCAGCGACTTTCGCTTTGTCGTTCCAGGAATTAGAGCGTGTCTCCCCAGAGACAAGCGACCTTCTTCGGATCCTGTCCTTCCTAGACCCTGAGAGTATACCAATCGACATGTTAGTACAAGGATCAGAGGCGTTACAAAGGCCTCAGCCAGAGTCCGCTGAATCATCTCGGATAAGTAAAGCGGCATTCATCCGTTTAACAAGCTCACAGCTGTTTTGGAAAATCAAGAGAAAGCTGGTTATCAAACATGAGTCGAACTCGAAAAGTTCAGCGAATCAGCTAACGGCGACTCCAACAGAAGCTCACTCCGAGGTTAAACACATAGTAACATTACTTCAATCGCCGGTAGATCTTCAACGAGCAATTCAGAAGCTGCTGCAGCTGTCGTTGATTGCTGCCCGGTCTAATAGAGACGGGCAGACGATATGGGTTCACGACTTGGTTCAACTCCTCCTACGAAAAAAACTCATAAAAGGATCAGACCAAACACAATGGCTTGAGCGAGCCATAGCCATCACCTGCTACGCGTTTAAACAAATTGGGGACCGCAGATCTCCAAAAAACTGGCCACAGTGTGAAAAGTTTGTCACCCATTTTCAGGCTTTGATGAGGTATGCAGGGAAACATGAAATTGGAAGTATTGAGTTGGTGAATTCGATTCATTGGGTTGCGCTATATTTCACTGACTGTGGACGTTTCGAGGCGGCCGAGGAGATGTACCGACAGACGCTAGGTCTGAGGGAGAAGGTACTGGGCCCCGAGCACCTAGACACGCTTACGAGCATGAACGACCTGGCTTTGGTGCTCGACAGTCAGGGCAAGTACGAGGCGGCCGAGGAGATGCACCGGCGGACGCTGGGTCTGAGTGAGAAGGTGCTGGGCCCCGAGCACCCAGACACGCTTACGAGCATGAACGACCTGGCTTCGGTGCTCAACAGTCAGGGCAAGCACGAGGCGGCCGGGGAGATGCAGCGGCGGACGCTGGGTCTGAGGGAGAAGGCGCTGGGCCCCGAGCACCCGTCAACGCTTGCGAGCATGAACGACCTGGCTTTGGTGCTCAACAGTCAGGGCAAGCACGAGGCGGCCGGGGAGATGCAGCGGCGGACGCTGGGTCTGAGTGAGAAGGTGCTGGGCCCCGAGCACCCGTCAACGCTTGCGAGCATGAACAACCTGGCTTCGGTGCTCAACAGTCAGGGCAAGCACGAGGCGGCCGGGGAGATGCACCGACGGCTGCTGGAAGGGAGGGAGAGCGAAATTAACAGCTTACCATAATAATAAGATACCCAACCACCCCGCCCACCACCGTGATATTTCATATCTTTATATATTGACTACTTACGTTCTATCACTTTCCATAAGAATTTGTCAAAGGTGGCGATATATTACTTCAACTTTCTTTAGTCTTCTATTCAAATATGATTTCTAAGATGTGTTTGTTGACGTACAGAATCTGGTGTCTTAGGGACTCCATTATTAGATGGGTTATTTACCAATCTACCAAGGAGAATCATCGTCACCGCACTGGCGGTATGAACTCTGGAGTTTTCTCACACGCCTTTTCAAGGTGCGGATACAGCATTCTGTGATTGTATTGTATTGTATGTACATAACTACTGTGACGAGTTGTTTAAGTTACATCATATTTTTGTTGGTGAGGTCGAGACACTAACGCTGCGGGGTAGGGTGGCGAGGAGGGCAGAGGTGGTTGGGGGGTTGGATGTAGATGGTGGATGGTGGAGGTGCTGTGGGAGAGCGCGGTTAGGAGGAAGGCGTTGGGGGGTGGGGGGGTGTGGAGAGGTGGGAGTTGCTAAGGGAAGGGGAGGAGGAGGGTTGGGGTTGGGTGAGGGGGGAAGGTCGTGGATGCGAGGAGGGGAGGTGAAGGGGCGGGGATGCTGTTTGTTGTTGAGGGTGGGGAATCTTGCTCCCGCGCAGTAGTAATAGCAGCACCAGCTATCTCCCTCCCACCCCTCTCCTCCCCCCATACCCCCTCCCAAAACCTTACCAACCCCCCCACCACTTCCCCCTCCAACTCCAAACACCCTTCAAACCACCTTTCCCAGCTCACATTGCAACTCGGCACCCACGCGCGCTTTCGATCCACGACGATAAATTTTGGGTGCATGACGCTGAAGGGTTTGAGGAATACGGTTTTGATGCTCAGGTCGAGGCCGGGGAGTTGGGGGGGAGGGGGGAGGTGGAAGGTTGGGGCCCAGGTGGAGGGGGGGTAGGATTTGCCGGAGAGGGTGGAGGGGTGGAAGAGCTTTTGGAGGAGGGAGAGGGAGGAGATGAGGATGCGGACGCGGAGTTTTTTCTTGTTGTTGTCGTTGCCATTGCCGTTATGTAAAGCCTGTGATCTTTGAACCGCGCGCTCAGACAAGCGCAAAAGTGCCTCCCCAAGCTCTTTAACCGACGGCGACTTCACCGACCAAAAGCACGTCACGAGAATAACCTCCTCTTTCGCATCTTCTAGTGCAGGCAGAATACTAGATAATATCGAGTGGCCTGTCCCGACTGAGAAGCGGGTGGGTGTGGAGATGGAGAGGAGAGTTGAAGGGTCATCGTGCCAGTAGTTGGGGAGGTCGGATTGTGTTGTCTTGTCATCTTTGTGTTGCGCAAGCGTTGCTATCCATTCCTGGACTATGTGTTTGGAGAATTGAGGGAGAGTTGAAAGACACTGTTGAGAGCTCGGGGAAGCTGGATTGGAGGTTTCCATGGAGCCATGCTCGGGCTCTGGGAGCTGTAGATAAGCGCTGGTTGTTCTTGTTGGATAGCTGTCTGCGGCGGGAGAAGGAGAGGAAGAGATCCCTTTAATGAGACTCCTGGTCCACGATTCGTAGTTGAATATAGGTCGATGAATTACAGCATGGCTATTCATATGTCGTGAAGCTCCTCAAGCTCTATTAGTAGAGGTTTGGAGGTGCCCAACATCTCAGAGGTGAAAGCACCCAACGCCGCTTTTAACCCCACACATCCCCCGCACAAATCAAACCACCAAACAACACGCAAAAGCAACGGGTAATTATCCCAATGGCTATAACGATCACCGCCCCAGCTCCAGCAGTCGTAGACTACGATTCACTATCAGAAAATGACGACGACCAATTCGATCCCGACGGCGACATCAGCATGGGTGGTGGTGGTTCATATTCCCGGAGACGCACAAAACACTCCTCCAGCAGCGCCTCAGAAATCGTAACACCCGGCGAGACAATCACAGAGGATCCCCAATGGATGCGGTAAGCATTTCAACTTACCCTCGATTCCTACCTATGTTCTGCAAGGCTTGGGAAATCTGGGGTGCTGACTGGGGATCTTGAATGTAGGGGACATGGAACATATACTACTGCGGGGGGGAAAGATGGAGATGGAGATGGTGGTGGGGTGAATATTATAGCGAGTGTAGCGGGGACGATGGTGACGACGAATAAATTATTATCGGTAAGGCCGCTGAGGGCGAGGTATACGCCTGAGATTGGGGATTTGGTCGTTGGTCGAATCATTGATGTATGTATCCCAGGCACACATCCGCCCCCAACCCAAAATGAATCTAAGGCCCCACCTAACAACCCCCCCCCAGGTCGGCACCAAACGCTGGCTCGTCGACATCTCCGCACCCCTCCTTGCCTCTCTCCACCTCAGCTCGATAAACCTCCCGGGCGGCATCCTCCGCAAGCGCACCAGCACCGACGAGCTCCAAATCCGCTCCTTCTTCTCGGAAGGCGACCTCCTCGTCGCCGAAGTGCAAACCCTGCACCAAGACGGCTCCGCCTCCCTCCACACCCGCAGTCTAAAATACGGAAAACTCAGAAACGGGGTGTTTATCAAGGTCGTTGGGGTGGGTGGGGGTGGGGGGGTAGTGAGGGCCAGGAGGCAGGTTTGGACGATCGAGGGCGCGGGAGGTGCTGGTGCTGGTGCTGGGGGGATGATAGATATCTACCTCGGCGTCAACGGTTCAATCTTCATCTCCAAACACTCCGCCCCTCCTCCTGCAGTCTCCATAACTAGGCTCTCGGAGCACGCACCCACTTCCACTTATTCATCGCAGAACGATGAGATTGCACCCGAGACGAGGAGGGAGATTGCGAGGGTTGTGAGGGTTATTGGGAAATTGGTGGAGGGGGGCGTTAGGGTGGAGGAGGAGACGGTTATGAGGGAGTATGAGAGGAGTAGGGAGGGGATGGAGCTGGAGGGGTTTTGAGAAGGGGGGGTGGATGCTTGATTTTGCTTGCTCTCTTTCTTTGAGGGTGGGTGCTTTTTTTTTTTACATGTAAATAGAGTATCTTATAGATCGGGTTTCGAAATCCCCGGAAGGAAAACAACTAGTTTTCCAAGGAAACCTGTCAAGGGTGGCGAGTTTAAAAAATCATGACTATTATGAACATCTAGGCTCCAAGATTTTACAAGACTTTTTCTCCTCACCTTATCGTACATTTCCTTCCTTTTTTTAAAAAATTACTCAGCCGCTCTCCCTTCCCACAATAGTCACATCATACAAACACAATAGTGGTGACCCCTATCTATCCACAACCACCCCCCTCTCACCACCCCCTTAACTTAAAACAACTTCCCTCCCCTCTCCCCTTCCACAACCTCCCTCGGTTTCCTCAAAAACGCCTCCGCCAGCAACCCCGCAGCAACGCTAACATTCAAACTATCCACCCCACCCCCTCCCCTCCCGCCCTCGATCCCAATCTCAAACTTAACTTTCCGACGGAGATTATGGCGGAGGCCTTCACCTTCGCCGCCTATGACGATGACGCAGGGGTGCGTTGAGAGGGGGGAGGTGAGGAGTTGGGAGGCGGAGAGATAAGGGGCAGGTTTAGGAGTTTGGGAGGTTGGGGTTGTGAGGGAGGAGGGGGAGGAGGGGGGGGAGGAGGAGGGCGCGACGGCGGCGTAGAAGTGCCAACCGCTTTTGGTGGAGGCGGAGATGAAGTGGCCGGGGTGTTCGAGGGAGAAGATCGGTATGTGCTCAGAGGCGCCGGCTGAGGCTTTGAGGGCTATTGGGGAGAGTGAGGCGCTAGGTGAGGTCGTTTGAGTTAGAGAGGAAAAATAAACTAGAAAAGATTGAAGGGATGGTACGTACCTATTACGAGTAGAGATAGCCACAGCGTCGACGCCGAGGAAATATGCAGAACGTAGGATGTTGCCTAAATTCCCTGGGTCAAGCTAGAATAGTATATAAAATCAGCTGTTCTGAAACATAAATAATAATGAGAGAACCATGTATTGCTCAGGGGATTTTTCATTTTCACTTGAATAAAGGAATACGTACAATACCATCAAGCAGCAAGATAAGGGGGTATCTCCACCCGTCGCTTCTCCAGGGAACTTTATCGTTCCTTCCATTGACCGCCTCATCTTCTTTGGACTGATGAGCTAGCGTGGCTTGAAAGGTGCCGGTCTTCTCCTCTGGAACTTCTAGGACGCTCACGACGGGTAGTTTTGGTAATGGTGAGGCTTCGAGGATGTAGCCCTGTGTCGTTGGAGACCAAATTAGCATTCGAAGCTCTTAGATTTGATAAGGAGATTATGTTTTTCTGAGTGACGGAATTAGAGGAATAAGAAAATACGTTTTTACGTACATTGTGGGGTCTTCCACTGCTCATCTTGTCCATCAGACGTAGCCAATCCCCTTCCACGCCAACAACTTCAACGCCAGCTTTTGAAGCTAGACTCCGCATATCTACATCCCTTGCGACGGTTTCTCGCTTCTCACCCTCGTAGACGTACAACTTGTACATTCGTCGCCGCTTGGATCTTAGGGCTGCCGTGACTACGGAGGTACCGTAGAGAAACTCTGAGGAAGCAGTCGTATAGGGGATTGCTAGGGGTGTTTTTGCTGCCGGCCTGGACGACTTCTCAAATCGGTCTGACCGGGATTCACCGCTTCGAGATGAATATGCTCCCTGATCCTCAGATCGGGAGGGCCTTTCAAGATAGTTCGGAGTCCGGGCAGTGCTCTCGGATTCAACGTCTTCAGAGCTACTGCGATTGGTGCGATAACTCTCAGTCCTAGATCCCCTTTCCTTCTTTTCGGAGAAAGAAGACCTAGGTTGAATTGATGGTTTGTTGTCGCCATAACGATCTCTGCGATCCCCATCAGTATGGCGCCTAGGCCGGTCCTGAAGGGATGACGTCTCTCTGCTGTTGCCCCCTGCGCGTTCTCTTCTGTCATGACTTGAGATCCGCCCCTGAAAGGGATCTCTGCTGGGAAATTTGCCCGTAGGAGGGCTAAGCCAATCTGGAGTAGATAATTTATCCTTTGTATAGCCAACTATGCGGTCTCTTCTATCGGGCCCTGAATTCCGACCCTGAAAGCTAGATCTGTTAGAGCCATACCTACTGCTGCCACTCTCGTCGTTAGAGCGCGTAGGACGGTCTCGAGAGAATGATTTATCCTTGCCATAGCGATCTGTGCGTTCTCTTCTGTCAGGTTCTGAAGTCCGACCTTGAAAGGGAGACCTGCTAGAACCATACCGACCAGTACCTTCACTGTGCTCGGAGGATGTAACTTTTCCTCGGAAGGACGGCTTCCCAGTATCGTAACCACCGGCGCCTTGCTTGCGGTTAGAGTCCCCAGTCCGAGACTGGTGATCTTGATTTCCCACGCTTTGCCGCCGAATACTTTCAACTTCATCTACATCCAGTCCCAGCTCGTGGTTCGGCCGTCTGATTCTTTCGGACCCTGCTCTATCCCGACTAGGACCTCCAAAAGAGGCTATTCTTTCGCCACGGAAATCATTGTTTCGGGGCAATCTCTCTCCCCTTTCAGGAATAGATCTTGAACGACGGATGCCCTTGTGGATGGCAGAATTCAGGGAGGCGCTGCGACCGAGCAAGAGAGATTGATTTGGGAGACTGAAGAGCCTGCAGCCAGCCGACCGCAGAAACACCCGCCGGCCATGAATGCAGAGCTTATTCATTGGACTTTGCTAGTTGAGATTTAGAGAGAGGGTACTGAGAAGGGAGTTATAACCACCAGACAGAAATTTTATATACATTTCCCTAAAGCGGCCAAAGGGTTGTCTAATCGTACTAACGCGATCTGAACACCACGTGACAATAAGCGTGGGCGGCTGTTGTTGGACGTTCATGCAAGGAACAAGGAACCCTCTCCGCTATGGATGAAGGCCCTTGTGCTCTGTGCAACATACAGCATGGGATACTCATCTTTCCACGGTTTGTGGAATTACAACTCTTATAAACCAACAAGGTCACTCCTAGATATTCTTAGTTAATCTGGAATGGCTTCACTGGGGTGGTTATTCCGCCACCTCCAAGTTTCCAAACCGCAGACGAGGAGGCAACTCTGAAAGCGACTGCCACGGATACGGGATTCCTTCCTGGGTGAAGTGGTACTCGAGATGTAGCTACCTCCCTGCTGATGGGATGGTGGCAGTTTATGGAATTTTTGCCATTGTCGGTTATCATGGGGATAAAGGCGATTCACCCACCATCTATATAACGAAGCCGAAATCTTATTCTCTGACTTCCTGATTCATAGGGTGTGTCCGAACGTACACACATGTACATGCTGTCTTACAGCATGGAGAACTACTCCTACGCAAGCAGCAGTGGAGATTAAATTTTATCCCACCGAGTATAATCTGCACGTCAAAGAAACGCCTCCCGCACATCGTACTGGGGTTTTGCAATTAAAAACGTTCCATCTCGATATTAGCCTGCATGTACATATATACCTATCGGTTTCTATCGCCGTGACTGTACCTTGACATGCTATCGTCACCGGAGCAATCTCGAATGTGGCGATGACAACGGTAGTGGGAGTCTGATCATGTAACTATGGCTGGGTAGCTGGCCTGGTCGTATATGAAGATATGGCGGCGATACATGCGGGAATCATGTAACATGCAATGTGCTGGTTATTCTCGAGGACCTGCTCAGATAATAGGCTGGTTGTTATAGGGCTGTTAGGAGTTTATATACAAGTGGGTCTTGAAGCGGAATAACGATGGGTGGCTGTTGTTTTTCTATTCAGAGGAGGTAGCTATTCAAGCCACCAGCCTTTTCCAATCCTGTACACTTCCTTCCATCGTTTACAGTGACACTATTCTTTCGCTCGCACACATCAGTCTTTAGCAATCGTTTCCTTTCAAATATGCAGTCACTCATTTCTCTCCTCGCAGTCTGGTCTGCACTCAGCATGTTCCACAGTCTCCTAGCAGCTCCTGCATTCAATTCCGAGCTTCTCGAGCAGCTGCCCGCGGTGCCTGAGGGCTGGGTTCAAGTTGGCACTCCGGCGCCTTCTACTCAGCTCCAACTCCGAATTGCGCTCCAGCAGCAAAACATCGCGCAGTTCGAGCAGTTGATCTTAGATGTCTCGACTCCTGATCATCTGAAATATGGGCAGCATCTCTCGCGTGATGATGTGCAGGCAATTCTTCGCCCAACAGATGCTCATATCGATTCTGTGCTTGCCTGGCTTGACAGCGAGCGTGTTCCAGCTGAGAACATTCAGCATGATAGCGATTGGATCATGTTCAATGTCACAGTGGAGCACGCTAATCAGATGCTGAGCACCAGCTTCTACGTATACCGGAACTCTGTCAATGGCGCGATGAGGATCCGCACGCTGCAGTATTCCGTGCCGAGAGATTTGCAACAAGCCATTGTCATGATCCAGCCCACAACGCGTTTTGGCCAAATTCGTGCTCAGGGCTCCTTAGCTTTCTCGCAGGGCAATCTCGGAGGCGCCAATGGGCTTGCTAGAGCAACAATTTCTGGATTCAACCTTACGGCCTGCAACGCATCAATCACACCATCGTGCCTTAAGGCACTCTATAACGTTGGAGGCTTTAAGGCTGATCCTCATAATGGTAACAAGTTTGGTGTCTGTGGTTATCTCGAGGTAAACAATTTCTCGCCAGCTATGATACCTACAAAGAAGAGAGCATATTATTGAGTTTTACAAACAGGAATACGCCAAATTCGCCGATCTCGAGACATTCCTAGCAGAATACGCACCCGCAACTTCCGGCACAAACTTCAGCGTCGTAAGCGTCCACGGAGGTCTCAACACCGAAAACGCCACCTTCGACGACATAGAAGCAAACCTTGACATCCAATACGCCGTCTCTCTAAGCTACCCCGTACCCACCATTTACTACAGCACCGCAGGTCGCGGTTTCCTCGTCCCCGATCTCGACGAGCCAACCCAAGCTGACAACAACAACGAACCCTACCTAGATTTCCTCCAATACATATTATCCCTCCCCAACGATGAGCTCCCTCAAACTCTCACATCCAGCTACGGCGAAGACGAGCAATCAGTTCCTGATGCCTACAGCCGCACTGTGTGCAACATGTTCGGCCAACTTGGCTTACGCGGCGTCTCGGTCCTCTTCTCCAGTGGTGACACTGGCGCCGGAAGCGCATGCCAGACCAACGATGGCAAAAACACCACACGCTTCATGCCTATATTCCCCGCTGCATGTCCATGGGTAACTTCTGTCGGGGGCACTCATTTCGTAAACCCAGAGCAAGCGATATTTTTCTCTGGAGGTGGCTTCTCCGATCGGTTCCCAAGACCGAGCTATCAGGACCAGGCGGTGGAAGAGTATTTGGAGATTTTGGGCGATCAGTGGGAGGGGTTATATAATTGTGAGGGCAGAGGATTTCCGGATGTTGCGGCTCAAGCATCGCATTTTCATGTTATTGATCATGGTCAGGAAATCCTAGTTGGTGGTACCAGGCTCGTGTCCCCCCCCCCCCCCAAAAAAAAAAAAAACC